>NDGM011053818.1:0-12191 GCA_002564305.1 Octomys mimax | reverse complement strand
CACTATCATTAATCCACAGAAACTTTTTAACTGCCCTGCTTGCTTTCCCTCTTCCTCTGCTGAACTCCAGTGTCTGCATGGCCGCTGGGTTTTTCCTAATCAGGTCTTTTTACTGCGTGAAACATAGCATTACCTTCTGTTGCTATTAGAATTGAAAACCTCTTCCTGGAGTTCTCTCTGACTCCCTGGACCTTGGCCTCCAGTGGTCTCAAACCATGGGACTCCGGCATGTTTTTCCTCTCCTTACTTGTACTTCTCGGTCTTCTTTCATTTGCTTGAAGAGGCAAACAGTCTTTGTTTGACTTGTGTTCTCTTCCCTCAGATCTGTGTATAGACTGCAGACTCCTTACTTTCTTCACTTCAGAAAAGACTTTCTTCTGTGCTCTTAACCTAAAGTGGAAACATACCTACCCACATCTCTGCATCACTGTTACTGCTGTTTTACATTCTTCATGGGATTTACCACTAAATAAAAGTGAAATATTATTTCATTTTTAAATTTACTTTCTTATTTTCTTTTACATCCTCCAGTGGTAGTGTTTCATGTGATTACGGATGTTGTTGTTTTGGTTCACAATTATAGAACAGGGTTTGACTCATTACAGATGTCTAATGCCTTGTTAGTGAAGGGATAAGAAATTTTTGCCGTGCAAATATGCTTAGCAATAGTAGCATCTCTGAACTCAGAAAGAAGTCCATGTAAAGTGTGCAAGAAGGATATATATGAAAGAAAAAGAGGGCAAGTTGCGTGCAGCAGCCAATGGACATTGAAAGGAAGCTTTTGTAGCTTGTACGCTTTCTAGGAAGAAGATGAAATGGAGTCAAACATAGAACCAGATGGTAATTTGGTTAAAAACTACGATAAAAGAATGCACGGGGCTAAGGAAAGGGATATTTTTAGGTGGATCACAGCACTTTAAGGACACTCAGAAACAGTGTTCTTGCCTTCAGAGACAGCCTTAAGGACTACAAGATACTGACACTACCGGGAGTTCTGTGGGTCAATTAGATGGCAAAGTCCAGGTTAGCACTGGGTGACCTGAAATTCAGAGGTAAGCCCAGTGGGGAAGAGAAAAGTTCTGTGTAAATAAGAGGGATGGAGCCAAAGGCTCTGATTCTGTTCTGAAGCTTTCCAAAGAGAATCCGTGTTACCCTTGACTGAAGTGTGTAGCAGTGTTTTCCAAACTCTAGTATGTATTAGAATCACCTTAGGTGTTTATTAGAAATAGGATTTTCTGGCCTTCCTTGAAATTCTGAGTTAGTGGGACTTGCATGGGTTTTGGGAGACTGTACTTTAGCAAAACTTCTCCAAATGAAACTAATACTGTGCAAGGTCAGGCCACGCCTGGAAAGCACTGTCTTACAGGAGCCCACAGTTGTATCTGTTTGTGTATAGAAATTAAACAGAGTTCAGCAATGTTGTGACTGCTTGAAAAAAAATCTGTGTATGTGTGTGCACGCGTGAATATGTATGTGTATGTGTGTATGCGCACATGTGCACCTTTAATGTTGGTCAGGTAGATACAGTGAAACACCAAAGACATTTCATTCCAAACTTTAGACATTCTCATTTTTATTAACTGTATTGCTAATTTATACTTTTGAATTCTCTTTTTTTAATTTTTAAGAATGTAATTAATCTCAGGTGATTACCTATAGAGCTGAATCTATAGAATCAGGTTTTTAAATTAGGAAATCACCTGGAACAAATGCAAGATTATGCTAATTAGACAATGCATTCTTATGACAGTTTTTCTGGCCCCACCTCTATTTCTACCCACATGATTTTCATGAACTTTGGGAGCAGAAACTCCACCATATGTTACTTATTTAAGCAGCTTTTTTTTTTTTTTCTTATTTTTAGGGAAGGGTTTACAGGGTGTTCAGGGTCTCATTACTAGATCGGACTCATAGTGGTCCTCCTGTTTACAGCCTCCCAAGTGCTGAGATTACAGGTGGGTGCCACCACGCCCAGTCTCAATTGCCCTCTTAGCAGGGGCCCTGGGGGCAGGGCCAGCCCTACAGGCCCCCTGGCCCCTGTGCCTGCTTGCAGGTGCTTTAATCTGCTGAGCTATTTGGCCAGCCCAAGCAGCTTATTCTTACATGTGACCAAGTGAAGACTGAAGAAACTATATTGTAAAGTGGCCACCATAAGAAATTCAGTAGTCTCCTGTAGAGAAAAATACTCTCGTCTTAGAAAAACTTACAGTTGGGGCTGCTCAGTGGCATAAATGCCTGCCTGGCAAGTGCAAGGTCCTGAGCTTGATCCCCGGTACTACAAAAAATAAATAAATAAATAAATAAAATAATAATGAAAAAAAAATACAGCTTCCTTTTCCCTGGTGGAACTGGGGATTGAACTCAGGCCCTTACTCTTGCCAGGCAAGTGCTTATTCCACTGAGCCATCTCCCCGGCCCCTAGCTTCCTTTTCCAAGAGAACCTAAAATGAAGTAAACTCTTACTCCTCCTCACCCTTTCATTTTTATTTCAGAAATTTTGCTTCTCTTTTAGAGGATCTCTTTTCTTTCAATGCAGGATCTCTTAGAAGTTGGCTATTTTCCAGAACAAGAAATTGATTAGATTATAGAAAGAGTGATGGAGATGGGCTCCTTGCTTCAAGGAAGGGCTGTGTGTAAAAAAACATCAAGTGCAGCGCTTAGCGGAGTCCTCTTCACATGACAATTATCCTTTTAATGACAATCACTGGCTGATGGCTGGTGTGAATGGCTGGAGGCCTACCAAGGGCCATTCCTGTTTTCCACGTAAGATAGTGTGATGGCAGTCATTGGGGCTGTCCTCACTGCCTTGTCCAGAAGCTGGCAGCCAAAGGTTTAATGAGTGCCTAAATTAGGTTGGACCATTTTGTAATAAAAGATGCAAAAGACATACTAGGCTTGACCCTCCTAGCCTGTGGGTGAGGGTTTGTGGTTCCAGTGATGTCAGGATAACCTGCTGTGGTACTGTTACCCAAGGGGTGACTGATTTTCAATTCTTGTGGCCAAATCATCTCAGAAATTTGTCTTGATCTGACATAACTACAATCTCTATAATTACTGAGTCTATAGATTTCACATCTCTTTGGTTTCAAACAGAAAAAAATCAGCTAAGGGAATGAGCAAAATGAAGAAATGCTTAGCCAAAATAATATACACCAGGTGTTCTTTTTCTCATCTTGGTTTAATCTTCCTCATCCAGTACCTCATGCTTGTCCTTCCCTAGCACTGAATTTTAATCTTGGTTACACATTTCTTTAAACTCGTAAGATCCTTGCATTCGGAATGAAAAGAACTGCAGATTGAAATTTAGAGTCTTCCAAGTTAGAGCTTGTATCTCTTTGAAGGTCAGCTTCCTGCGGCTAATTGCTCTGTTCAGTGCTCCTTATGTTGATTATTCTCATCTGGAGCCCTGCAGCCTCATGCCCGCTCTTGGGATGACAGGAGCGAAGACTGAGCAGTGCATGGAAAGGGCTGAAGGTGTCAATTCTAGAAACCTCCCTGTGAGAATAATGAATTAAGGCATTTCAGAAACCAAACAGATTCAGCAAATGGCATTTGAGTGTAGTCATGCCTGTTTGTGAAATGTAAGAGCTTAAGACATCTTGTGCAATAAAGAGTTTGCACACTGGCCTGGGGCTCTCTGGATGGTCAGCCGTTTGCACGTAGCAGACAATGGCACTGCCATTCAGTTAGGTACAGGGAGGAATCTAGAGCTGAGGGCAAAGAAGAGAACTATCCAAGAGTAGTTAAATGCACAGAAATTTTTTAAGAAAAAAAATATATATGAGAAGGGTTCTTTTGATTAATAAGTACTATCTTATTTATTTTCATCTCCTTGCATGAATAAAGACTTGACTTTATTGTTCATGCATTTAGTCGTGAGGCCGGGGTCCCACAGTCAGAGTCTGAGGCCACACTCCCGGTGACCTAAGGACTTCTCCCTAGACCGCTCCTCTTAATGTTGCCATCCTTGGGATGAAGAGTTTGACCATCTACCTTTGAGAGATACTATCCAAACTGCAGGACAACCCATGCAAGTGAATTCACTAGTACAGCAGCAGCTGTCACAGAGTAGTCACCTGGATGAGGGTGGTATTATCCAAGGAAGGTTCCCTTTAATCATCAGTATATGTAGAAAATATACAATATATGTATTTGAATTATGTTTATATATTAAAATCTGTCATTGTGTTTTCAATTGATAATTATAGTTTGAGGCTCTTTTAATGTATTTTTGGTTCTTTGAGAATTTTGTACAATACTGCCTGGGCTGGTATATAGCAGAGCCAGCTGCTGTGTACTAGTGGTTTGATAGAAAATACCAGAATTTCCCTTGAACCAAACACTAGCTATGACTTGCCCAAGATTTGAGGCTCATTTCTATAGAGTCAAAGCTTTACAACTCTGGGGAGCCTTTGGTTGAATGTAAATATCCCTAAAAGAGCAATACACAGAAAAGTTCCTATCATTGTTCTCCACATGGAGTGATTTTTTACAATTAGCAAAGAGAGTTAAGACTCTGGTGAAGAGGAGATTAAAATAGGGAGGGAGGTTTCATAGTGGGGAGGATGAATCCTGACCTGCATGGAATGATGGAGTTTCAAGGGAAGAGGGCGCTAGCCGCTCAGGTGGTGAGGGGAAGACAGGTGGCCCTGGAAATGGGGAACACGCCCCAGGAGAACACTCAGTGGTGTCTGTGCCACAGAAAGCTTCTCACTGCCTCGGCCTTCTGAGCTGAATGTGTTCAAGCCGCCATGATTATGCTATTGAAACTTGCTCCTATCGCTCTAGCGAGTTACCAGATAGTTATGTTCTCTGACATTGTTGTACCTGTTTCCTTTTCTGTCACTCAGACTCCTTGCTGAAATTTGTATCTTTCATCCTTGCTTCTCCTTTCCAGTGAGAAATTTTTTTAGCATAGTCATAGCAAAGAGTCTGAAATTGGAGCTAAAACATAGAAACTCAAAGATAAGGATTTGTGAGTGGGTATTGCCATTCAGAAAACAATTTTTAAAATGTGTTAATAGTATCTTTCATCTATTCCCCAAAGGTCATAGACGCATTCACTGGTGTTACACAGAAGTACTTTTGCCTTCTGTCTAGTTCTTTTTCCCTGTAGCTCCCAATACTTAAATGCACATTGCCCTGCCTAGAAGATTGCTTCCTGTCAATTTTCAACCTACACTTACTACACTATTACCTGTATCCTCCTTAACATGTAGTTCAGGGGATAAATATGGGGCTCTTAATTATATCTATTAGAAATTACTTGAGGGGCTAGGGAGATAGCTCAGTAGAATAAGTGCTTGCCTGCAAGCACAGGGTCAGGGGTTCAATACCTGGTACCACAAAAAAATGAAAGAAAGAAAGAAAGAAAGAAAGAACGAACTTGAGATCAGACTAAATACTGTAAATGGAAAATTCTTAAATTTGCTTAGTGACCAGAAAAAAATAGAGAAAAATCTATTTCTAAGATAACATCTTCTCTGGGTTCATCAATGCCGCCTCTCTGATTCTTTTTTGTTTGTTTTTTGAAAGAGTTTGTGTTTTGTGATTAAGTCACTTGTCAGATTTGCATTGATATGCAAAATCTCGTTTTTGTATCTCTAGAAGTTCCACCATCTGTTACTACCCTTCTTCCAGCAGGAAGTTCAAGGGAATAACATTTGTAAGGTAAAAATGTATCAGCCATCGCTACAGCTTGGAACAGTTGCTTATCATTAAGAGACAGAACTCAGAGTAAATGGAGTGGCGTCTGTGCCACAGAAAGCTTCTTCTCACTGCCCTGGCCTTCTAATCTGAATGTGTTCAAACCACCATGATTATCCTATTGAAACTTGTTCCTATCACTCTAGATTGAGTAGAGTTGATAAGAATGAAAGGAAGAGTAGAAGCGACATGTGGAAAGGTGAAGAATGGAGAAAATCTTCAAATATAATTTTGAAAAATTTTAGGAAAGTCTTAATTTTACCTTAAGAGGATGTTCAAATTTTTTTTATTTTTGTATTTTAAGGAAAGGTCTACAGAGTGTTCAGGGTCTCACTACTAGATTGGACTCCTAGTGATCCGCCTGTTTACAGCCTCCTATGAGCTGGGATTACAGGCACGTGACACTATGCCCAGTCTCTAAAACTTAGTGTTTGTTCAAATTTATTTTTTTACTCATTAATATTTACTGAACACTAAAGGGATGAATCAACATATTTAAGTGTGAATATGTACGGATGTGTCACTTCTTGGTACATAATTTTACATAAAGAATTATAAAAATTACATTCATTTTAAACATGTAAATTTCAAACACAGAATGGAAAACAATTGGTTAAAAGTGGTGAAAATGAATGTTTGAATATTCTAAGTAATATATAATGAAAGAGAGAAGCATTTATATAAAATTCCCTTTCATGGAACATATCCATTTAAAAACGATGAGTCCAGCCAAAGGAGAACATCATGTAGGACTGGGAAACTGAAAAGAAAATGGGGCAAAGATTTGTTAGAACATAGTTGATTGTGATAGATGTTAGAATCTCAAAATTATAATGTCTTATTTGACATTAGGCTTAAAAAGTTAAATGGCCTACTTTCATTGGTTCACTGTACTCAGAATAAAGCTTATTTCACACATATAAGCATCTTCCGTGTAGTAATGCACAAGTCACTAATTCAGAGCGATTATTTAATGAAAAGATGGCTCAAAAGACGATTATGTTGGGAGCAATGCAGAGGAACAGTCATAAATAACTCGTTGTGCACCTCAAATTTTTTGAAGGGGCTTTGAGAAAAAAAACACAAAACTTCAAAAAAAAAAACATGCAAATGCTAAGTATACATGTTAAAGAATTCAAAGAACTTTAATTGTGCATGCAAAATGATGACATTGTCAAAACTTTGCACTGTATGTACGTGTATGTATAGTATTAACCATAGCAATAATATATTTTTCTGTGTTGATTTAAAAATACATCGTTCAGCCTGGGCGTGGTAGAGCACATCTATAATCCCAGCACTGAGGAGGCTGAAAACAGGCAGGTCACTAGGAGTCCAAGCTGTGTAGTGAGACCCTGTACCAAATACATAAAATTAAAAACTACATATATATATTGTTTATGTTTGTGTATCCATGGGCATATTTGAACAGAAGTACACCAAGTATACATTTATTCCATTTCCTCTGTGAAGATTTTAAGTAATTGTTTGACTTCATCATACTCTTCTCTTATCATAAATGCAATGCAGAACAATTAGAAATCACTTTAGAACACAGAGAAGGTCTTGTAAAGTTTTACTATATTCTAATATAATTACTGTGTGATTATTTCATATCCTAAGAAAACTAGTCTTTGTGAAGTTAGAGTTTTGAAAAGTTTATAGTTTAGAATAGATATAAGGAAATACTATTGCCTACTGCCATAAAGCACATAGCAGAAAAAATTAAGGGTGAAATATTTGTTATAACCTTTAGCATATATTTTGAGAACAAAATAGAACTTGTAAACAGATGCATATATATCATATATATTTATGTGTATATATATATATATGTTTATGAGTTGTATGTGAAATGCTGAGTAATCTAATTTATATATCTTACTTTAGCCTAGGTTACTTTGAAGAAAGTTTAATTGATTACTGTTAAGATGTCATTCAATGCTTAGTTAGCAGGTGGGCAAGACAAAAGTGAGTTGGTATTTGCTTTTATTCAGTTTACAGCTAAGTGAGAGCAAGAGACATTCATCAAATAATTATATAGATAAATAAAATTACCACTGTAATAAATACTATGAAATAAAATTATATTATGCCAAGAAAACTTATAAATGGAAGATCTAAACAAATGTTTAAGTGAAATGTACCAAGATTCTACATTTTAAAGTGATTATCCCCAAGTTAAAGAGGAATGGATACAGCAAATATGCTATAAAAATCTATATTCTAGAAAATGTTCAATTTGAGCAGACATCACAATTTCCATGCAGTGACTAGCCAGAAAATTATCTCTAGCACTTTTAAATTGTGAAAGGAATTTGAACTTGTAATCCCCAAAGCAGTCATAGACCATTGGATAGTGTTGGGTCAACAAAGTGCTGGAAATTAACCTGATGTTCAAGGACCTGCCAGTCCAACTGGAGAGGAAAATATAAAGAAAATAGCTATATTAGTTAGGGCTCTCTAGCAAAACAGAATCAATGGAAAACATATGTGTACTTACCTAAGGGGATTTATTGAATTAGATTATAAGATCAGAGGCAGGAGAGTCTGCAGTGGTCATCTGGCCAGAAGGTTCAATAGCTGCTCAGCCCAAGAAGACGGAAACTACAGAACAACAGAGATCAAGGATACAGCACCAGCTCAAGTTTGAAGGGTAGGATGCTCACTCTAGAGCTGCTGGTAGAAGTCTGCCCTGGAAGATTGAATAAACTGGAGGCCAGTGCCAGAGCTAATGGGGAAGGGAGCTCTACCAGAACAGAGAGGCTTTCTTCTTTCCCTTCTTATCCCATCCAGAGTACAGTCCAGTTGGTTGGTGCCATCCATAGTCAGAGTGGAACTCCCCCATCCCCATCAAGTTGGCTGGACTATCTGTCAGTCATCTAAAAACACTCCTAGAGTTGTGTTCCATTAATTTGCTCTATGTTTCTTAATCCATTCAAGTTGATGTGCTGTGATTAGTGATCCCAGTGATGTAGACAAAAAATAATAGACAACTATAAATACAACCAAGATGGGCAAATAAATGATAGTTTATCTCATTGTTTAAGGGTAAGCATAAGGATGGTTCTATGTCTCTTTATAGTCCCAAAAGACTGAATCAAATTAAGGACCTTTTCTAGGAATTTTTTTTCAGTGCGATTGTTCTTTCACTTTTACCTGTATTTTTCACTTACTGCCAAAGGACAGTGATGAAGAATAAACCATGGTATTAGTCAATTTAAAAAGAATGTATTCAAGATTGTCAAATTCTCATGACAAAAAGTGGGTGTTTGCCAGTATTTGCACTATTATCCTCTGCATGTATAAAATTTAATTGTTGCCCTTTGCTGACAAGGAAGACTATATAAAATAAATTAATAAGTTCAGAAAACAGAGGTCTTTATAGATATAGGGATAATGGGAAAAGTTTTGTTATTTTGAGAATCCAAAGTCATATGTTTCTTTTTCTATTGAAATTTACTTTAAAAGTCTTTTTTGCTAAGGATATCCATAATTTTCAGTAGGACATATAGGAGTATACAGGTGTACATGTAAATGAGATGTGTGATATGTGTTGTTTTTACATACATACATACATCACTGAAGAAAATATATGGTAGACAAGAGATATAAAAATTTTAGTATCAAATTTATGTTGTATATATTTATAGACTTAAAATATGTTTTAAAAATAATTTATACTACTCAGACATAATTTGTACTTGCTATGATGATGTTGTATGGAATTAATGTTTCCTACATTTTTTGAATCTATTGTAGGCATTTGGATATTATAAATACTCATGTATTTACATTATGCTACTTTAGTAATTGGACAAATATATTAACAAATTATATGCCTTCTAATTTATCATAATATTTTAAAGCGAGAAATATGTTTGCAGTTGACTGCTTTTTAGAATTAGTTTAGAAATGTGTATCTTTCAAGTTATTTTTGCTTTCTGGGCTATGATAATTAAAAGGCTGTGGGTACCTGTGTATTAGGTGTTTAGAAAAATGAAAATTCAAACTCAATGATTAAAATGAAAAAAAAATCACAAGATTGAGGCACTATCACAATCTATTTTCTGTTGCTGTAATACAATAAGTGACACTAGATTAGTTTTCAAATTTAGAGGTTTCTGTAGCCCAGACTCCCTGTCACTGGTCATCTAGTGGCAGATGTGGCTGCCTTTCGCTGAGGGTCCTCTGACCACATCTAGTGTTGGGGTCATACATGGGGACACAGGGCCATTGTGTTAGCATCTGTCTCTCCTCTTCTCAAGCCGCTAGTGTGATTCAGGCATCCAACACTGTTTCATCGCCTCATTTATCCTGATTACCGCCCAGAGCCTCACCTTCAAGCACTATTAACGTGAAATTAGGAATCAGGTTTCCAACACATGAGTTTGTGGGACACATTTGAACCATAAGCACATCTCTGAAGATGTGCCAAAGTTTTGTTCCCTCATTTAATTTCTTTTCTTTTCTTTTTCATTTCTGGACAGTTGTATTGCAGGGAAAAATAAACCAAAGCTCTGAATGTAGCCACCATCATTTATTGTCAAATGCCTAAGTGTTACCGATTTTTTTGAAAACTTTTTTTTTATTTTAACCAGAACAACTAGAAAACATTTGCCTAATAAAATCATAGTATTATTTTCTTTTCTTGGTGGGAATTAAGTTATCAAAACTGATTTTGAACTCATCTGCCTTTCTTTACCCTATTGTAGACCCTTTTACACTCACAGTAAATCCATTAATGGTCCAGCCTAAAACAGCTATTTGTTTCCTCCACAGCTCTGAGAGAAATCTCTTCAGTATGTAAACTTTTTGAAATCAGGAAATAATGATATGAGTATGTTTGTATAATTGGATTCATTGTAGCACTCTTATTTTTTTTATTTTTTGTCGGAACCAGGGATTGAACTCAGGCCCTGTGCTTGCCAGGCAAGCGCTTATTCTACTGAGCTATCTCCCCAGCTCCAACATTTTTAACCATTAATATTATTCAAGTGGTTCCATCAATTTGTAACTTTGTGCTTTCCAAACTAAAAGAATTTCTCTGACTTCATATTAATAAACATAAATTGAATTAAACCCTCTTTTACTTTTGCTGGGTTTTGTTTATTTCCAAAAATGTTTTGCGAAACTAAAAATAGTGAATTTATTTGCAAACCATATTTGAAACGGAACACATTATTTTTTTGGTGGTGACTGATACAAAGTCAGCTGACATAATTTTAATCTACATATACTGATAGTGAACTATCAGTATAGTTATAGCATCAATGAAAAAAAATTTCTCCAGCTGTATGGACAATGATAGTGCCACTAATCCAGTTACATGAATCTCATAACCAAGATTCTGATAATACCTTTCTTATACTAATTGTATAGTATTGCATATGAATTCTTTTCCTTTAGCTTGAAGAAACTACATTTTAAAAATTCTACAATGTATCTGTCAATATTGAATTGATCAATAGAAAGCATTGTACTCCACTTGGAGTTATTTTTTAACCTAATTTTAGGAACTCCAAGAACATACCATGTATGCAATTGCCTCCCCTTAGGGGATAATATTTTCTATGAAATTTACCGCTCAAGTCAGCATATTGAAATACCTGAAATATTTTTAAAGTGAAGGTAAATAAAACTGTGTTACTTGCCAGTTAGATGCCTTGTCTTTCATTTTTTTAATCCCAGTCTATTTACTTTGTGCAATCCACCAAATATAACACCACTCAACAGTTGCTTTGTTTAGTTTGACCATCCTGTCCTTGGATGGCCACCTCTATGTCATCATTTTAGAAAGAGCCTAAGTGTTAAGAATAATGGCAGAAATAAAGTTTTATGTACTGTGCATTGGTTCATGAATTCCTAAAATTGATGTCTTTAGGCTAAAATTACAATATCAATTTAAGTCTATAGTAGATAAGATAAAGTTTTAAGTTTATAATTCATAATTGTTTATAAATATAATTATGAAAGAATATCTCAAACAACTCCTATACTTTCCATATTCTAAATTTAGGGCGAATGAAGTGCATTTTAATCCCTGACGAAACAGATGTTGAAATTTTATTTGTATAGCATTTACTTTTTACTTTTTATTTGCAAATGTTAGTATGTGAACTAAATTTTTAATCTCAAATATTCTTCTGAAATATTTTCTAAAACTTTTCTTCATCTGAACTGCTAGCATGTTTACATTAGGTTTGCCTATGTGGCCCAAAATACTAGGCTTTCATAGTCTGATTCAAAAGACTTGCAGAAGAATTTTTTTGGGGGAGGGGCTGGCTTAGGCTGCCTTAAGGGCTGGTGTGGTGTGGCATGTGGAGCTGGGGATCAAACTATGGTCCCACAAGCCTGACTGGGTTTGTCCATGCAGGCGCTTAAACAACTGAGCTAACCAGCAAGTCCCCTGAAAAGGCTTTCAAAAAACTAAGTTCTATAATATCATCACCCTCTTAATCAAATTTACTTTTTTTTTTTTTTTT
>NDGM011053808.1:0-13133 GCA_002564305.1 Octomys mimax | reverse complement strand
ACCTCATCCCGTTTCTAATGTAAACCAATGTTCCCACCTGCCTAGACTCTGCTTCTTTTGCTGCTCTACCCATTACCCTACTCAGAACAAAAAGAATCGTGACACAAATAGAGGTCCCTTTAAAAGTGATTGCAACAGGACAAACAGGATGCAAAAAGTGCTGAATACTGACGCTAGCATATTACTGATGTTTAAATGTTTGCAATAAGTTTAGGAATGCTACAGAATGTGCTCAGAGGTGATAGAAGATTGGACAGAGGTTCAGAAGGAGCACGGAAAAGGAGTTCTACCTAGCAGGATTGAATTGGGTACATCTGATCTGAGGTAGCACTAAACTGAATTTTTTCTTGCGGTACCGGGGATTGAACTCAGGACCTTGTACTTGCCAGGTAAGCACTTATTCTACTGAGCTATCTCCTGGCCCTAAACCGAGTGTTTTTTAAAACTAGGTTTTAAAAGGATAGTAATGTGAGTCAAATTTGTGTCCTCTCAAAATATGTATTTAAGCTGTAAGCTCTGGTGCTTGTGGATGGGACTTTATTCGGAAATAGAATTGCTACTGATTAAATCACACTGTGTGAAGTTGCACTCAGTGTAGGCCCAGTCCCATCCCTGATGCCCTTAAGAGGAGGCAGCGATATTCAAGCTCAGAGACACATGGAGGATGTCATGCAGCGGCAGATGCAGAGATGGGAGTACAACACTCGCAAATCAAGAAATGCCAAGCATTGCTGCTGATTACCTGAAAAGAAGAAAGACATGCAGTAAATTCTCCCTGTGACCATGGAGGGAACCAAACTTATTCAGATTTCTATCCTCTAGAATTGTAAGATAATGTACTTCTCTGTTTTGTTTTGTTTTGTTTTGAGACACAGTCTCACTAGGTAGCCCAAGCTGGCCTAAAACTCATAACGATCCTCCAGCTTCGGGCTCCCGAGTGAGTTACAGATATGCAACACCATGCCTAGCAGCTTCTGCTGTTTTAAACCACCCAAATTTGTAATGATTTATTTTTAAAGCAATTCTAGGAAACAAACACAGATAAAACATGAAAATATATTCGATTAGGCAGAAGACTTGTCAAAACAAGCAAATAAACAAACTGGCTTCAATTGTAAAATAGCCTGGACAGCTTTTTAGGGAAAACCCTCCAGAACAATCCATATATACAGTTTGGACTCCTGACTTTGCCATGATATTACCACTGCCTCTTATTCCTACCTTTGACCTTTCAAAATATTAACTACATATCTACAAGGGAAAATATTGAATGACTATACATACTGTTATACATACCTATTTGAGTTATGCTGTTTCTTCTTTGAAAATTTTCCTTTTGTATTATTTCAAGTTTGGTAATAGAAAGTTATCATTGGCAATCTGCCGTATGAAAAGTAATGAATGGAAACCTTCTTCTCCATATCTTTGCTGAAGCGTCAATACTTTCTCTCCTGGAGGCTGATGGTAAAATTCTTCTGTATACTATAAATGCCCAGGTGGAGGACTATTGGGTTTAGGAGCCATGTTATGCTAATCCCAGGGAGAAGGTCAAGTAAAGAGAGAGGAAGAAGGAATTGTGTTCTAAGGAGAGTGGGCCTGATCAGTTGCTGTTTGCTTGGGCATGGTGGAGAACACCTATAATCCCAGGATTTGGGAGGCTGAAGCAAGAGGATTCCTATTGAGGATTGAGGGCTACCTAGTGAGTTCAAGGCTACTCTGAACTGCATAATGAGACCCTGTCTAAAAAAAAAAAAGTACATTATTTTTTAGTTCTAGTGGCTAGAAATCCAAAATAAGGTTCCAGCAGAATCTCATTCACAAGTTCTAGGCATAAGATCATGAGAACAGGAAGCAATTTTTTTTTTTTCAGAACTGGGGATTGAACTCAGGTCCTTGCACTTGCCAAGGAAGCACTTATTTTACTGACCCATCTCTCCGGGTTCTGAAAGCAAAAATTTTGCTAGTAGATCATTGGGGATAATGAAGAGTGGTACCAAAAGACTTGTAGATTAGATAACCAAATTCAGTAGCATAGCTGGATACAAAGTCAACACTCAAAAATCAATAAAATTTCGGAACACAAACAACAGACACACTAACAGAAAAATTAGAGAAATCATGACTTTCACAATAACATCCAAAAAAATGAAGTACTTAACAATCAATCTCTCAAAGGAGGCAAAAGATATATACAGTGCAAATTATAATACTCTGAAAAAAAGATATTGAAGAGGATTTCAGAAAATGGAAAGATATTCCTTGCACTGGGTAGAATGAACCAAAATTGTGAAAATGGCAATACTTGAATAATCGTTATACAGATTCAAACCAATCCCAATTAAAATACCATTAGTATACCTCACAGAACTACAGAAAACATTTCTAAAATTCATCTGGAACCAGAAGAGACCTAGAATAGTGTCTTAGTTACTTTTCTTTTATTTCTGGGACAAAACACCAACACCCAAAATTTAGGAAGAAAAGATTTATTTACCTCACAGTTAGTGGAGGTTTTAGTCCATACTTGTCTGGCTCCAAGACAGAGTGGCACATGGCAAAGTGTAAGCCACTCATGGTGGTAGAAAACAGCAAAAGGGCAAAGGGAGGAACAGCAGCTGTGGCAGCTAGCAAGCCTATCTCCCCTCCTTACATTATAATGCAGATTACCCATTCCAGGGCAGGTATAGCACTCACACCCCTATTCCCAGAATTGTATCATTAATTAATCACAAACTCTAGAAGTGGCTCCAGTGATTGCATGAGGCTTGTGGGGGTGGGGGTGGGGGCAACTAGGCATAAACCATAACAAATAGCAAAAGCAATCCATTTTGGTCTCCTTATGCTTCAGAGGAAACAAGCTGAAAAGGGAGTCACAGTGGCAGTGGGGGTGATCGGCCTACATTAATAAGGGACAATTTGATTATTACTCCACAATGGAGGAAAGGAAGAATACGCTTGGAGTGCAGGATCCCTTAGGGCACCTAAAAGTATTACTATGCCATCTTATTAAAGTCAATGGGAAATGACAGCAATCCAATCCAGGCAGGATGACAAAACCATCAGGAATGAAGGTATGGGTAGGGAAAGAACTAAGCCCTGCTAATGTGCATGCTCAAGCCAAAGGATTACAGAATAGGTAGTAGAGGAAGGTAGTTCTAAATACCAGCTATGACTCTGTGGTCAACTACAGAAACTAGAATTATGATTTTAATAGTTATCTCCTTATAGGATTCTAGTATAATACAATGTTGATAGACTCAACACTGGCTCTTAAGTATTGTTAAGCCTATGTTATAATGTTCAAGTTATGAAATTCTAAGAGCAAGCTTCACCCAAAGAAAACTTACCTACTATTCCGGAAGGGAATTAGTGTGTTTCCATCCCTGTGCAGAATAGTTGTAACATGTTAGGCACAATTATGGACTTGGCTTTGTAACTGAAGATGATGGCTTAAAGAAATGTGTCTGGTTGTCAAGTTGACAAGGGGTGGACTATGATGGTTGATTGCTTCAATTGAGTAAGTATTGGCCAACCGAATCAGTTCAGCATAGTTCTGGGTATGGGAGACCCACCCTAGGGAGAGTCATTCTCAGAATGGCTCAAAAAGGAAATGGAAAAAGCAAATATTGCTTCTATTTTCCTCAGAGGAGCTCCCTCCAATCTTCACTTCCACCTTGGTTTCCATGTCCCGGCTTCCAGCACAGATTCTTCAGCTTCCAGAACCGACCTTTCAACTTTTCTGTGTGGACTCTCTTTCCAGTGCAAGTCCTTCAGCCTAATGATATGGACTTTCACGGAACACTTCTTTGTGCTTTAGGCCTTTGACTGTACCCTTCAGATACCCAGTGCATAGATGGACCTTTTGCACTCACCCACAACCAACTCTGTGGCAGCCATTATAAACCAATCTATAAATTCTTGCATATTTAATACAAGATTCTTACCAATCTTGTATTAAATCTGTTTTGTCGAGTAAGCACTGATTGATACAATACTCCAAATAGCTATCTATAGAACTTTTAAAGATTGTTGTATAGTCACACAATGGAATACAATTCAGTAAGGTAAACATAGTGCTAATACACAAAACCACATGGATGCATTTTAAAGGCATGCTGTGTGGAAGATACCAGAAAAAATAGAAGACATACTATTTAGACTCTCTTTTGTGTGTAATCACTCCAATCACTTTATTTGTACTCTAGTTAGAGAGAAATAATTTTCATACTTTTTTCACTTCTTTAGACGTGGTTCCTTTTATTTATTTGCATATATTTATAATAGGTTATTTAAAGTCATTGTCTAGGACTGGGAAGACAGCTCGGTAGTCTAAGCACCTGCCTGACAAGTGCAAGGACCTGGGTTCTATCCCCAGTACTACATGCCATGCCAGCCATGGAACCTCAGGTATATCATGCCAGCCACCAAAACCAGGCATGGTGGTGCACACCTGTAATCCCAGTGTTGGGGAGGCTGAGACAGTAGGATTGCTATGAGTCCAAGCTGCATAGCAAGACCCTATGCCAAATAAACAAATGAATAAACAATTAAAAAATAAATAAATAAGTTCATCGTCCAGAAAGACCAATACGTAATGTTTCTTGCAGTTAGTTTTTAATGATTGCTTTTTCCTCTGTACGGTCCAAACTTATCAGTTGCTATAGGAATGTTATAATTGTATTTGTTAAAAATGACATATTTAGCATAACACAAAAACTCTGGAAATTATAGCCTTCCCTCAGAGTTGCTGTTTTTTGGTTCTGGTGATTTTTGCTATTCCTTTATAAATGTGGTGACATTCATAAACTAATTCTCTACAGTCTGGATTTGATTCTGTTTCAATCACTAGTGATGTCCCTTCATTCTTGGTGTGGACACTTTTCATTTTCTCTATCCTTCCCTCTTCTCATTTGTATCAGGAGTTTCTCAAGTGTAACGATCTTTTCAAAGTATTGGTCAAATTTTTTTGTGTGTATTTTTTCACATATGTGGTGTTAGATTCCAGGGAAGTCAGAATGTAGTGATAATCAGACTGGGCACTGGCCCAGCTTAACAGTGGTGGCCACAGCAGCTACAGCAGGAAAGCTGTAGGGTAGTGGTTTCAAAAAGACTGACCTGCAGGCACTGGCCAACCCACAGTGGGAGGACAGCTCATGTGTCCTCCCAAGCTCATATTTATAACACCTTGAAAATATGAACTTCCAGCCTGAGTGCTGGGACAGGCATTCATTAACTTTGTCAGCAAGTTATTACAAAATGAGAGTGTACAGTAGACTTTGCAATAACATGTATCAGAATTATCAGAATTCTTTTTTTTTCTCTTTTATGTCTAGAATGAGCTAAGCAGAACTGAAGATAGAATAGTGATAAGCAGTTGTTTCTTGAAGATGCAACTGATTCAAATAAGCAAAATGGAACTTTCCAGAATAATGAGATGACTTACACTATGAGCAGAATGGTGGCTGCATGGGTGGGTATATTTGTCAGAGTTCATCAAAGTTAAAAATCCATGTTCTCAGTTTTTGAAAGGAGTAGTTAACCCTTAAGATTTCTTTTTTTTTCTTTTTACTCCTATTATTTTCCTCTTTTGAATTTCTTATAACTTCTTTGTTATTGTTTTTTCTTTTCTTTAAACGAATCTTGCACATTTAAATCTGGTAATCTGAACAACTAATTTGAAAATAGCATCATGCAATACAGCAAGCATTGTTGAATTCCTATTACTTTGTTTAGTGAAATCTTGTGTCATTTCTAATGCTACTTTTTTTTTCTCTCACAGTTTTGTATTCTTTAAAAAAAATCCATGCTTTCTAGCATATGTAAATTATAATTTAATTTTCTAAAGTCTTCAAAATTGTAATAAGAATTAAAAGACATACAAAACAAAAAATGGACAAGGCTATCATGTTTAGAGTTGTACACAAGTGAAAAAAATTGATAGAGAAATGTGAGCAAGCTAGTTACTTCAGTGAAGCACTGAGCTGGTATAGGAACAGCACAGTGGAGGGCTTTGGGGAATGCCTGGCGTAGATGTATTTCCTGACCTGGGTGATGGTTGCTGGACTGTTTGTCATACGATAATTTATTAAGTCGTGCATCTGTGTTACATGGTTCTTATGTGTCTGCATTCTTTATAATAATAATTAAGAGTGTGTTTTAGGGCTGGCGAGATAGCTCAGCAGTCTAAAATGCTTGCTTGGACAAGCTTAGGCAAAGCACAGGGACCACAGTTTGAATCCTGGCACCACATGCTGTGCTAGCCACGCCCCTAGGGCAGGTTGAGTTGGCCAAAACAAACAAACAAAGAATATGTCTTAATTAAAAGAGAAACTCTGGGGCCAGAGAGGAGGCTCATTAGCATAAGCTCTTCCCTGGCAAGCTCAAGGGCCTGAGTTCAACCCTTGGTTCCGCCAAAAAATAAATACATAAATAAATAAAAATAAAAGAGAAACTCTGAGCAATGCTGCTATAAAGATGGGAGTTTTGATACCTCTGTGACATACTTATTTTATTTCGTTCAGACATTTACCCAGTAATGGGATAGCTAGATTGCATGGCGAGTCTATTTTTAATTTTTTTGAGAAAACCCCATAATGTTTTCCATTACAGCGGCACTACCTTTCATTTCTACCATCAGTGTGCAGGCTTTCCCTTTGCTCCATTGAGACAGGGTCTTGTTGGGTTGCCCACGTCCTGCTCTTCAGCCCTCTGGAGTGCGTGAGTTACAGGCATGCAATTCCCACCCAGATATACTTTGAATTTTAAACATTCCCTAAAGGTCCATGTGTCCGTGCAGGCGAACACTTGAAGGCGGTGGGACCTTGAAGAAGTGATCCAGGCGGAAGATCAGTATAGTTAGGTGCTTGTCCCTGAAGGGAATGGCGTTCGCCAGTTCCTTTGTCTCTTTTACGCATTCCAGCCCTAAGGAGAGTGGTTTGGCTGCACCACGGTGCTCTCCAGGCGCAATGTGTTACTCAGAGACCTAGAAGCCACGTCTGCCCAGCCCTTCTCGCTTTATAAAGTGATTGTTTCAGGTACTTGTTACAGCAATGGAAAGCTAGGTAATGCAGAAAGCAGTAGGCACTCAGGAATTTCCAGGCTTGTCTTTGCTTCTCGCTGGATCTGCCAACTCACACAAGGGCTGCGCCAGCTTACTCTTAACCCCCATTTCCTACAACGGACTCTTGTTCTGGGGATAGGATCCTTGCTTGCTGTTCTCCTGACTTCTCTTCCCTACCAATGTCTATGCCTCTTGCATATATTTTTCAACTTAAAATATATCCTTTCCTATTATATTTGTGGCTAATTTGCTGACTGTTCCCAAAGATTCACTTTAAATTTTATCATCGCCATGAAAGATGACATAACAGCCCCTCCTCTGTCTTCAAATCCTACACTTATCTCTATAATCACTTCTATCAAATTATGTCATTCTTGTTACTCTTTTTCTATATTAAATATTAAAATTAAAACCTATTGAAAATGTAGGCCAATGGGTCCTGGCTCATTTCATCTTGTGTGATTAGTCCAGGCATCACAAAAAGCAAATACCAACACTTGCCGAATAACTCTGTTGGAAGAAATTTCACCAGTTTGTGCCCTCCAAAATTTGTTATGCTTACATAGCAGTAAATTATGCTTTAATTTATTGTTACATAAGCATAATAAGAATTTAATTTAAATTACATAGACATAATAATATATGCTTACCTATCACAATAAATTCTGTACTTCATTGTACAAAATGGATCTTGAGCACTTACCATGCATCAGGCTTAAATTTTAGGTATACAGGGGCCAGGGAGATAGCTCAGTAGAATAAGCACTTACCTGGCAAGCTCAGGATCCTGAGTTCAATCCCCTGGGAGATGATTTTTTTTTTTTTTTGGTAGAACCAGGCATTGAACTCAGACCCTTTTACTTGCTGGGGGAGTGCTTATTCTACTGAGCCATCTCCCTGGCAGGGAGATGGCTTTTTAAACAAGTAATGAAACATATGTGGCAGTGCCATAAAGTTGTAAGTTTCTGACAAAGTACAGCAGCAATGCAATGAGACTTGTTCACCCATTTGAACCATAATTTCCCTGATAGATGTCTACATATCTTTCTCTTTGAAGATAACTGTGAAAATTACATCTTTTTCTGATCTACCTGAGTAGTACATCTTAATGTCAGCTTATATTAACTCAGTTCTTCTTGACTGTGAGTTACATTCAGGTTTCCATGTATATCAAGTATTTTTTCCACTTGATAATGGGTATTGTGGTTATACACTGTAGAGAGTACGTATTCTGTTATATTTCTTCAAGGTTATAAACTGACTTTTGTTCAGGTAGATAGCTCATTTATTGATCGCACCATGTGAACTTGGGTTGTGTTGCTCTATCTTTTGTTAGCATGGCTATGTAGAAAGCTTACTGTGTTACTCAAACCCATTTAACTTTGCAAGACTCAATCTCCAAAATGTTTCCCCACACAAATCCCAAGGTATTTCATATGGCCATATAATACAAGGACATGATTTGAGTGGTTAGTTTCTTATTTATTCCATGGATAATGCATAATACTATTGTTTAGGATCAGGGGTCAGCAAATTATGACCTTCAGGCTATATGTAGCCCATCCCTTGTTTTTATCTGACCCACCAGCTGGTGGTTTTTATATTTTCAAGAATAGTTATATTTTAATTGGTTATATAAACACCTATATAATATCTTTGCTTTTGCCCTTGGCCTGCAAAGCCTACAGAAGTATGTTATCTGTTCCTTCAAAAAAAGTGTGCTGCTCTTTGTTTTGGATGCTAAGAAGAGAAGTTAACCTTTTATGTCCAATGAATCTCCCTTAGGATTCCTTCGCTCCTGGAAACTGGTTGAGAAAGGTGCTAGGACTGGTACTTACTACTAAGGATTGTAGCCTTTGACGTCTCAGCCCATGCCAGGCTCATTCAGCAGGTGTTGCCAGAATATCTTTTCCTTGTGGAAGAGCTGAAAATCCCACACCTTCCAGCACTGCTTGACCTCAACACCTGTGTTCTACTGTCAACCCTTCCTTCCCTGGGTGCCCTCTGAGAAGCTGCACCCCCGGTGTGCATGCGCCAGTCCTCAGTAAAGAATACCTGGCTGAAACCCAGAGAAATCCTGGGCTCTCCCTTCGTACAACTGCCTCTTTTCTGTTGTGCTTCTTTGATGGAATGAATGTTTGTTTTCCTCCAACATTTATAAAATGAAACACCAAACCTGTTGTGATATTATTTAATTGTAAGGCCTTTAGGAAGAAATTAGGTTTAGAGGAAGTCATGAGGGTAAAAGTGCAGTGATAGGATTAGTGTGCTCATTAACCTTGTAAGAAATTAGGTCTCTCTCTCCAACTACCTCTCCCAACATGAAGACACCAGACACCGTGGGATGGCAGCCATCTGCAGACCAGGAAGAGGTTCCTCACAGGGAAGCCAAAGTGGCAGCCATCTTGATCTTGGACTTCCCAACCCCAAGATCTCTGAGAGATAAATTCCTGCTGTTTGAGCTACCCAGGCTTTGGGATTTTATCATAACAGTCCAAGCTGACTAAGATACTCTTGAGCACATTCCAGACCTTTTAATTACTCCAAATTCTGATCTGTGTTTCCTCAGCTCAGGGCAATCACTATGCTCTATTGAACTCTTTAGATGGGCCCTGCCCTCTTCAGCTCCTCTCACGAACCTGTGGAGCTTTTGGCTAAAGTACAGTTCCCATTGGAATCTCCTAGAAATCTAAAATTAAATGTATTTACTTCACTTTCTGAAGTGGGATAATCTAGGAATGTGTTCTAAAATGGACAAATCAAAATGTAATGAGTGATATATATATATATATATATATATATATATATATATAATGTTCTTGGTGATTTTTGCTTTGTAATACACTTTTAAAGGTACTCTAAGGGGGGCCGAGGAGATGGCTCAGTGGAATAAGCGCTTCCATGGCAAGTGCAAGGGTCTGAGTTCAATCCCCAGTTCTGCCAAAAACATAAAATAAATAAACAAACAAAATAAAGGTACTCTAAGGGATCTTGCAATCAATTTCACCTTCAGTCTCCAACATACATATTCAGGAAGGCCACCAGTAATTCTCCATTGGCCTTCGCCCCCAGGTCCCTTCACTGCCCTTCCTGCTGTCCCTGTACTCCAGGAATAGCACACACACACAAAGCATGTGCACTCATGGAAGCAGAGTTCTCTCTGCCCCTTGCTGGAGGGCAGAGGACCTGGCATCTCTTCCTCATCACTCTTCCCTGGGGATCCTGGTTTTGATACTGAACGTTCCCTCCATAGCCACCACCAATTGTACCTTGTTGCTGGCTTGTTGAAATTTCAGACCCTTGTAAGCCACTTGCTAAACATGGTCAGTATTTAAACAAATATACACATTTGTAAATAATCATGTATATAAATTATAAACAAATAGAAAAAGGTTGTATTAAAATAATATATATTGAAAACCTTTTATTTCCACACTTGATTTCAGCCCAAGGGCTGAGCAATGATGAAACCTATTAGTTTCTCGTTATTTTATATTACCTCTGCTCCTGAGGTTATTTACATTTACTGTATCTGTATGATGAAAACATATGCTGGTGTGCTCCTGTGCATGCCTTCTCATATCCAAGTTCATTGACTTCACATTAGCAGCTTGAGATTGGCCCTGATGGGAGAATTTACTCCACAAAAATCAGCAAATGTTACAAGTGGGTCTTTCCTGTCCCTGCAGTGTTGCTAAGGGTTTTCCAGGAGCTACCTCTGGCCACAGCTATTGTGTGCAGCTCCCCTTCTAGCACCCAATGTCCATAGACTCTAGTTTTGTACCCTCTGGCCTTCAGGCCTGGGCTGATGAGAACTTCTCTTAACTGCTGACATTTGGATTCTTGTTGCTTCTCTTACTTTTGGTTACACCTCCCAGAATAGTTCCTTTGTCACTTTCATAGCAGTTAAGCCCTTTTAAGTCTACCACCTGTTTGCTCCTAGATAACCTAGTGGACACATGAACATTCCCAAGCACCAGCATTTCCAGAAGTACAGTTGGTAGAAGATGAATAGTATAAAATGTGGGTGATGTTTATATCAGAGAAGATAAATTGTTTAAGTAAGTTTAGGAAATTGGTCTTAACATTACAGAAATGTTGATCTGCTGTAGGATTTCTCAAAGACTTTAATATAGTTAATATATACTGTGAATATATTTTAAACTTTCTTGGACATTTTTTCCTATAAAGCACAAATTGCAATCAATTTGCCAAGAAACCTTGCCATGAGGTTATTTAGAGATACAATATTTGACACTACCTTAAAATGTGCTTAAAATAGAAGCTTTTTCAATAATTTGTATAGGATATTTATATTTTTTAAAACTAACAAATCTGGTAGATGTTACCATTTTAATAAATATATATTAAAATTTCTTTAATCCACTGTCATTGAAGAATAATCCTTTGTAAATAAGTCCAATAATTTATATGCCTGAAGATTATCCCTAACAGGAGTTAAAAAAACCAATTTAAGTTTTTTGGATGGGAAGCATTTTTAAATGTATGACTTTAAAATGTATATATGATAACTGAAACATTTCTCAATATGATTTTGGGCTCAGTAGCTGTTGATTTTCTCCTATTTAATGACTTCAAACTGCTGGTTTTATGTTTTCATGGATGTGCTTTATATATTTCTTATTATTTTACTCTGTGTCAAATTGTCAGCCTTTATTGCTTACAGTTGTCAAAATGTCTAATTCTAACTTCTAATCTTCTCTAACATGGGAAGCAAGATATCCGTGCTTGTTAGAACTGTGTATACAGTAAATGAGAGAGGCTTATTCCTTATATTTTAGGTTGATAAGTTTATGAGATAAATGATATCCAGAGAGAAGACATATCAAATTCAGCCTCCATTTAAGCTAAATTGGAAGTTGAGTCTGTCTAATTGTCATAAATATATACAGTGAAGTGTAAATGCAAAAATAATAAATCCAGTAAATAACATTTTTGTGGCAATGTTAATCCTTTGGCCTAAATTTTTCATGTTGGAAATTACATTTTTTAAAATTTCAGAAAACTTTTCATTTCTTCCTTTATTTTTTTCTTGGTGAAGCTAAGCATATTTTCTTGATATCCATTCTATGAGTTTTGTGTCAGACAAATTAATTCTGAAAGGAAAAATACATGTTCACTTTCTACCTTTTTCTTTTTTACTAGCTCTTCAATTCAGGATTGAAATCATCTCTGTGGGATGACAACTCAGAGAACCCACACATCTGAAGAAGTAGGAACACAAAAATCACAAAAGAAACCTCAAGGAGTGGTGAAAAGACACCCGCCTGAGGCAACCCACGCTTCCGTAAGCTTCCATAATGCATGAAGCTACTGGAGATCTTTGCAAAGGCTCATGGGAAACCTATTTACATAGATTTTGTTACAGATGCTAACCACATTTTGAGTCAGACAGAGTAGTGTCTGATGTTAAATAAATAAATAAAATTGCCCACAGGGAAGAGAAGAATATGTCACCCAGTGAGGAGTGGTCATAGGGTGACACATGACCTTGAATCCCCACTCAGACGTGGTGGAGGTTGATCACCAGTTCATTTAAAGAGCTGATCATGTGTGATCTTTGAGTAGTAGAGAGATGTGTGTGTTTGGTTAAGGCAGAGAATGAGCAGTGAGACCTGTGTACACAGATTTGTGTTTTATTTTATTTTTATCTTAAAGAGAAAAAATAAAGTAACAAAAAATTTCAAAATAAATTAGTAGGAATGTTACACTAATTAATACATTGAGTATTGTTGTCTTCATAATAGTTATTCAAAGTACAAGATACAGTCTTCATATCTTACCCAAACAATATTAGTCTTCATATCTTACCCAAAACAAACCTTTCTTTTCAATGGACTAAGGGGAACTATCTGTATAACTATCTTACATATAATTTTTTTTTCTTTTTCCTGTCCTTTCTCCTTTCTCCCATCACAATCTGTCTTTTCTTTTGAACAGTATCTTTCCAATCCACTCTATCTATTATACATTTTGGATTTTATTTGCTGGTCCAGTTTCTCACATTAGCAAGACAACATGGTGACTTCTTTTGTTTTGGTGCGGGGAATCC
>NDGM011053806.1:0-12437 GCA_002564305.1 Octomys mimax | reverse complement strand
AAGAAAGAAAGAAAGAACTTTAATTTTTTTCAGGTATGTTGTGAGGAATAATAAAGCTGGATCGGATGATTATCATTATTCATAAATTCTAAAGGAACAAGCACACCAAGTGCCATGGTGGCTGTGCTAAGCTGCATCCCCACCAATAGTATAGAAAGGTCTTTTTGTTGTTGCATTTTTGCCAGCATTTACTATATCTTTTATATGTTCTCCATGATAGCTGTTCTGACTACAGTGAGATAGAATGCAATTTTAATTTGCTTTTCCCTAATGGCAAAATAGTTTAAACTTCTTTTTTTTCATATTTATTGGCCATATGTACTTCCTTCAACAAATATCAATTCAGTTTATTTCTCAAATTATTAATTTGGTTATTTGTTTTTTGTGATAAGATTTTCAAATTCTTTAGATATTTTGGATATTTATCATCTGTCAGAGAGCAGCTGGTGTCTTAGTTACTATCCTCTTGTTGCTGGGGCAAATACCTGACACCCAAAATGAAGGAAGGAAAGTTTTATTTAGATATAGTTAGTGGAGGTTTCAGTCCGTACTCAGGTGACTCCAAGGCAGAGTGGCACACAGCAGTGGGCAGCTGTTCATGGCAGCAGCAAAGAGCAAGAGAGCAATGGGAGGTGTAGTGGCAACAATGGCTATAGAGAGCAAGTCTGTCTCCCTTATGTTACCCTCAGGCTATCTTTCCCAGGCCAGGTACAGCATCCACACCCCATAATCACAGGCGCACTCACACTGATACCTCAGGACTGTATCATGGATGAATCTCAAACTCTAGAAGCCACCCCATGACTGCATGAATCTTTGGGGGAACACCTAGACACAAACCATAACAGCTGGCCAAATGTTTCTCCCACTCTATTGTTTTCTTTGTTGTGTAGAAGCATAGTTCTTCTAATCTACTTTGTAGATTCTACTCCTGAGTTCTTAGTGTTTCCTCTATGTTTTCTTCTAGTAATTTCAGTTTCAGGTCTTATAGGTAGATTATCATTTCATTCTGCATTGATTTTTCTTCCTTCTACTCATCAGGCAGCCAGCATTTGCCACTCTGTCACATCATTCTCCTAGATCATGTGGACTCAATGTAGGTGTTCTCTGTAGCACTGGAGGAAGTAGATATTGTGTCCTAGAGATACAAAAATATGTGAGTTCCTGTCCTTCCATGTGGGCAACCCATACATAGGGAGACTCATTGAGATTCTTGCCCATCACAGCACTGTCTAAATCTGCTGGGAAGTTCTTGGATTTTCTTCTTCTTTGCTGGTCACTTTACAAATCTCAATTCACTTTTCTGCTCAGACTGCATATTTGTGGAGCAGCAGATTCTTCATTCTCATTGGAATTTTAGGGTTCACTCCTTCATCCCACTGAAAGGCAGTTTGCCCTCCCGGGTACCACCATACTTACTGTGTTCAGTGCTAGTTCTAACATTTGTGTCATTATTCTAAATGCCATTATTTCCAGCCCTTACCTGACCTCTGACTCACTCAACCCCATACCTTGAGTATTTTGCAGCAACTCCCACCTCACCATGCAGTCATACACCTATTGGTCTGGATAAACCTCCTGAAAGAGCCTATAAAGGCAGTTTGCCTCAGTCCACCATGATCACCAGCTCATTTCCTTTTAGTGCTGAGCAGTAGTCCATTGTTTAGATGCTATCTATTTATCCATTACTCACTGAAAGACATCTAGATTGAGTCCAAGTTTTACCAATTCTGAATAAAACTGCTATACACAGCCCAAGAGGGTTTTGTGTGTAGATATGTTTATCAAAGAGTATGTTATCAAAGAATACGAGTTCTAGAACACAGCATAAGAGTGTTTCACTTGTAAGAAGCTGCTAAAATATCTTTCAAAGCGTCTGCACTATTTCATATCCCCACAAGCAAAGAATGAGAGTTCCTTTTGTTCTGTATCTGGGACAGACTGAGTGTTGTCAGTGTTCAAGATTTTGTTATTTTAATAGGTGTGTGCTGGTATCTTATTGTCATTTTAATTTGCAGCTGCCTGATGACACAGGGGGTTCAGGTTTCACTGTTGGTGAAGTGTATAGTAAGGGCTACTGCCAATTCTTGAATCAGATACAGTGAATTCTCTTATTTTGTGATTTGAGTAATGTTTTCTATACAGTTTAAATAATAAATACATTGTCTACAAATATTTTGTCCAAGTCTTGGTATATCTCCTTATTTGTATATTATCTTTTACCTCAGAAAAGCTTCTAGTCTTAATCACCTCTCTCTTAGAAAAGATTTTCTTTCTTTCTTTGTTTTAATGAATCATGCCTTTGGTGCTATATTACCATACCCAAGGTTATTTATAATTTGTCTTATCTTGTATTGTAGGTGTTTAACAGTCTCTACATTACGTTTAGGACTACGGGCACTTTCAGTTATTTGGCAAGGATGTGACGACTGTGTCGAGATTCAGTTTTGAGCACATTGATCACTACTTGTGCCAGAACTGATTGCTAAAAATCAACCATCTTCACTCCATGCATTGTCTTTATTACTTTGTCAAAGAACCGTGGACTATGTTCGGATGTAGGTCTATTTCTGGATCTCTGTTACACTAACGTGTCTTTTTTTATTCTTTAACTGATATCACACTGTCTTGATGACTATAGCTTTATAAAAGCTTTGAGGTCAAATGATGTCAGCCCTGTGACTGTTCTTGGGAAACTGGCTATTTCCCAAGCCTTTTGCCTCTCTACGTATAACTTGAAATGAACATGTTACTATTCAAAACACAATTTACTTGGGTTTTACTGGAGTGGTCTTGAACCTCAAGATTAAGCTGGGAAGACCTGACATCTTGACAGTAGAGCCTTCCTGTGCACAAATGCAGATCTTTCCATGAAGTTAATTCTACTTTGATTTCTCTGTTTAGACTCTAGACTTTTCTTTTTTCTAATTTTTAAAAATTAATTAATTAATTAATTAATTTGGTATGGGATCTCTCTACTCAGCTTGGATTTGCAGTTATCCTCCTGTCTCAGCCTCCCCAGCACTGGGATTACAGACATGTCCAAGTTTGTATAAGTACACTAGGTGATGTGCACACAACAACAAAATGTCTAATGACACAATGGTAGTGAAACTGAATTGTGTGAATTTAGTTGACTTAGGAGCTGGCTAAAGGGTTACTAAAGCATTTCTCTGGATGTGTCTTGGGTGAGTCTTGGAAGTGTGACCGTGGTTTCTACACATAGTCCCAGGCCCTTCTTCTTTGGCACTGTTGCCCTGCCCAGCTCCCGGGCCACTGTGAAGCCATTTCTGCCATAGAGACAACTTATCATGAAATGATTCCCTAAAACCATCTCTTTCCTTAAGTTATGAGTGCCAGGTGCTGTATCTGAGCAACAGGAAAGGAAGCGACACAGATATATGTCTCAGTGCATGCATTCATCCTGAAGTGATGCCTGATTGTGCACATCTCAGTGCAGATACAAATCATACATGGGAAAATATTGTGTGAAAGAGGAAGAAAACTTGAGGTTTACATCGAGCTCTACTACTAAGCAGCTTATGTGCTTGGGCATGTAATTTAGTATAATAGATCTCAGTAAACTTAAGTGTTTTAAATGGTTTTAGATTATAAAATGCAATTATTCTATGCAATAAATAGAAGCACATTAAAGCATCTATATAACTTCTTTATTGTGCTAAATTTTGAAGATGTAAACTTACTGAACATCTCAAGAAAATATCTACTAATGTTTTTCTTCTAAACATGTTTTTAGGTAGCTAAAACTAGCAATGACAATTAACTCAGCTCTCCAAAGCCATTAGGACTTCATCTTTTAGTGAATAAAATTACTTTTAAGGCCCCTTGAGAAAATTTGAGCTTCCATTTGGTCCACACAAAACCATTAGTTTTGCAATAATTTTGTCCAGTGGAAGAAGTGCTGGATTAGAAGGGAAATAAGAAAGTACACTGAATAAATGTTTGTAGTTAGATGCAAAAACTATACCATAGAAGCTGAGGTATTGTTTTTACAATATGTACACAAAACTATCAAATATTTTTACATGGAGTACTTATTTAACATTTCCAAATTTGAACTATTTAAATCGTAAACTATCATACTCTTTTTCAGAAAAAAAAACCAATACTTATATTTCATTAAAAATAGTGTTATGATGTTGACACGAGCATATGGAGGTAGAAAAGTCTCCACCCCACTCTGCCAAGTGACACAACAGGGTACAAAGCAGAATATATGGCTCTGTCAATATTTTATTTTCAAAACTGCTCTAATGTGTAAAGATATCAACAAATCACATAGAATTTTAGTCATTTAACTGTTTTGATTTTTTTCTTGGAATGAGATGCTGAGCACACTTTCTTCCTGTTTAAGAATATCTTTTTTTGCGTTATTGTAATATGTTTCTGAGCAGAAGAAATTCTGAATTGCTATAAATATATGAAGTGAGACATATTAATTAATTGAGTTATAGTAATCAGCTCACAATATAAACATATCTCAAAACAGTTATACTGGATAAAAAGAAATTGAGACTATTTTCCTGTTATGTTCTCTCTCTTTCTCTTTTTTTTTTTTACCAAAGATCGAATGCAGGACCTAATGCTTGCCAGGAAGGTGCATGAGCCATTGAGCTATCTCCCTGGCACCTCTTATATTCTTAGAAATGTAAACATTTTCAGTTATTATACTGTAAAAGTTCTTATTTGCTTTTGGCTTATAGGTGTCAATATGACCCAGTTTACTGCTTACAGCCCACACTTTCATTTCCCCCTTTCAAGTGAGACCAATACTATATTTCAAGCTTCTCAACAGCATGTTTCTCCCTGATCCTCAAACTCATGGTGCTTCTTAGTGTACAGTTTTCTGGCTGAAAGAGTCAGATACATCCACCTAACCAAAACAAATTAGAATATACAATTACAATTTACTCAATATTCTATTTGACTGTGACCTACTGACACAGTTAGCAGAACCTATTCTTTCCAACATAGCTACTTAAAGGAATTAAAATATATGGGGGAAATGCCTCATAAACTCTTAAGAACAATGGGTCTCCTAAATTGCCACCTGCACTATTTACCCTACCCTTTATAGATACTTGTTTCATTTTCATAAAATGACCTCTAATACTTTTAAAATAGGCTTGATGAATTAACTAAAACTAGAAACAGAAAGCCATCATATGATACCAGAATGTACTACCTCTAAGTCTAACTTTCTCAAAAATAAAAGAAAAATGGCTTTCAAATACATTAAAATGTTCTTTTTCACAGTTATAATTATTCTGACAATATTTAAAGACACACGAAATATTCCATTATATGTGAAATACTAGCAATGTTAAAAGTCTGTAAATTAAAAAGCATTAGAAAAGAGTTAATTTGTAATCTAGTCCCAAAATAATAATTTCAAAGATTGCTTGTGCTGTCTCCTAGCTAAAGGTTTTTCTTTCTTTTATGGTACCTTCTCTTCTCAATGTAGACCATTGAATTCAAGCAATTTTACCATTTCTTTTCATCAGTTTATGCTTGGAAGTTGAGAGTAACCTACTATTAGGAAATTAGGGACAGCAGACTGAAGAACACTGGTCTAGGAAGCCAGCAACTTGAGTTTTAGTCTTGATTCTGGCTTGCCTAGCTTTCATATTAATGCATCAGTTTTCTGTACGATTATAATTTACTCAATGTTCTGTTTGTGCAGTACAATCTTTGTTTTTTACAAAAAGTAAAGAATATACTAAATAGTTTTTCTACATAAGGGAAGATCTAATAAAAGCAACTTGGGTTGCATAATGTTTTGGAAACCAAAAGCCCTCAACAAGAAAAGAAAATCCAATAAAGAAGTCTTTGCAAACTTCTCACCACAGGTGGCAAGCCACAAGTGCCCAGCCCTCACCAGCTTTGATAGAACTGCAGATCTGTGTCCCATTACATCCATAATGTTGTCTGATATTGGGATCTTATGTGGCTTCTAGTAGGCTCGATGCCTAATTTTCTGCCATCATCAATATTCAGCCCCTCTCTCTACTGTCACACACCCTACAGAACACAACTACCATGGGTGAGCCCCTGCTGGGAAGGAGTATGCAAAATGAGCAGAAATTTCAGCCAAGGAGGAAAGGGGTCCAAGGGCTGAATTTGTTGAACCTCATTCTGACTACTGGACAGTAATTGAGTTAGGAACAAAAACAGTGAAAGTGTGATATTCATCTTTAACAATTTTGATGCAAAGTCCCATTGATTTTGAAGTTATATGATACTGGAGGCAAGGATATAGCTCAGCAGGACAGTACCCGCCTAGAAAACACAAGGTCCTAAGTTTGAATCCCAGAAAAACAATAATAATAATTATTAATAATATAATTATATTAACATAATATAGCAATTATTATATAATAGGTGTGAAAACTACATTTAGGACAGGGTCTACAGGGTCTCACTACATAGATCAGACTTGCAGTGATTCTCCTGTTTACAGCCTCCCAAGTGCTGGGATTACAGGCTCGTGCCACCACGCCCAGTCTCAATTGCTGGTTCAACTCGCCTCAGGGGCAAGGCTGGAATGGCAGGTCCAGAGATTGAACTCCTGGCCCCTGAGTCTGCCTAAGCAGGTGCTTTAATCTGCTGAGCTGTTTGGCCAGCCCTCATGAAAACTATAAAAATTGAGTGTATACATGAGAGGAAAAGGAGAAATGAAGGTATCACTATCAGTTTTGACAGCTAGAAGCTGAAGAAATTCTTCATGGTAGCTTTTATTTCTTGTTATAGTAAAACAAACTGAACAGGCCAACAATGGGACTTGTCTGGAATAGTAACTGGGTCCTCTGATATAGAAGGATAAGTGGTGGCACCTGAAAATCTCTAAGTAATGGAAACTGTACTGCTGCTTTAGACAATAAATATAATACAAACTGGTGTTGAGAGACTCCTGAAGAGTTGAGCTCTGCATACACTCATGATGATATCAGTCATAGAGGAAAGGCAATGTGGCACTTTTGGCTTTGAAAATGAGAAGAAAGTATCCAAAGCTAAAGAAAACAAGGCCCTAAAATAGGAAAGTGAAACAAAACAAAAGAAAAATGTGTTTCCCTTACAACATGTAGGTGGAGCACTTTGACTTTGAGCCAGTGAGTCAAAAGCCAACATGAGAAAGGATACACACAAGTCTTGGTCGTTTCATTCAGAAAAATGAAGTTTTCCTCTGAAAGACACATTTTTGTAAAGAGCCACTTCTGAGCTAAAGAATTGCTTCAGTACTCAAGTTATCAAATACAGCAGACTTTAAGAAAAGAACAGGCCAACCTGGAATCCCCAGTGAGTCCCAAAATGTACATTCCGGTGGAACATAACTGTTCAAACTCCACGTCCCTCTTTTTCAAGCATTCTATTGCAATGGCATGGTCAAGTGTCCTTTCATGCTAAAGCCAAGGAAAGTCCCTGATGAGGCCATTTTACACAAGGGAGGATCTGTGCGTGTGTATTCATATCATTTCTTCTCAAATCTTAAAAGTGTAGCCAAAAATAAAAATTACTAGTACAATATGTAAGCAAAGCTGGAAGCTCAGGGGAAAAAGCAAATTTCTGAAGTCCATTATTTTACAAGATTATTTCTCAAACCTACATAAATTTAGCTTTTATCTTCATAGACCTTAATAACACTTGAGAAAGAAGACAAGCCTATTGCTCTCCAAATAATATTTCTAATAGGAGACCCTTCATTACAAAACTGAGATCCAGGAGGGCTAGACCCTCAGGGCAAATGTGAGGCAGAAGTAAATCCAGATGCCACTTCAATCCCAGGGAAAAAAAAACAAAGAAAATTGCCCTGGCTGAGAATACAGTGGAGTCGCAGAGTTCAGGTCCTGAAAGTTGTAATTACAGACTAGCCTCAGAAAGATTTACAGTTTCAAATCATATTACTTATGTCTTCTTCCCACATGATCTGAAACCATTAAACCAAAGAGATCTCATAACATTTATCATCCTAAAGCATTAGGCAGAACCAAACACAAACGCCATTTGCAGAAAATGTGTCTAAAGAACCAAAAATAATTTCCCAAATGATAAGTGTCTTTTTGTGAAAAATCAGAAAAAAAAGGAAAAAAAATCACTTTGAGATTCAGCATATTGATAGGCAAAGGAGCTCCAGCAAAGATTTTGATAATTTGAATAATAAGAAATAAAATATTAAGTCATTTTCAATGATAATTCTAACAATAAAATAGCTTAAAATAATATGCAGAGAATGAACATCAGGTCTGATTTATTTATTTAGTACAGGGTCTCACTACATAGCTCAGACTCATAGTTATCCTCCTGTCTCAGCCTCCCCAGTGGTGGGATTACAGGTGTGTGCCACCACACCCAGTTTAAGCGGTTGGCATGGCAGCATGGCATGTGGCTCTAGGGATCAAACCTGGATCCTTGAGCCTGCCTGGCAGGTGCTTAGACCACTGAACTATCTCCTGGGCCAGAACAGCAGGTTTAAAACATGTTTTTGAAACATGAGTGGGATTTGCCACATATAGAATCAGTAAACCCTCTAGAAGGAAAAGCAGAGTAACTGAAACTTGAAAATGAGAGATAAATTTATAGCATTTCAGATTCAGTTGAAAAGACAAGTAATAAACTTGAGTGAGGATTAATAAGAACATATTCAATAAGCAAAACAAAACTAAAGTTAAAAAGGACAAGAGAAGACAAGGTAAAAAGATGTGACATATAATTAGTAAACCCTAGAAGGAAATGAGAATTAAGTGAAGAAGAGACAAAATTTTAAAATATTGGATAGAAACTTGGGAAAGACATTAATAAACATGCTGATAAACCAATCTTATGTAAGAGATTGATATTAAAAGTATCATGATGATAATGAGATTATCATGATATTAAAATACTAAGGCAATAAAGCTTTTAAAGACCACCAAGTGAAAAGATTACCATCAAAGAAGTAACACACAACTCTATTTCAGCCATATTATAATCTGAACAATGTGGATAATCTTTGATGTGAAGGAAAATAATAATAATAGCCAAAGATTTTGTATGCCAAAATTCTGGTTTCATCAATCAAGCATATATAAACTCTACAAAGAAAACTAAAAATTTTATCAGCCAATTCTTATTAAAAGAAATTTGAGATATATAACAAACATATAAATTCATACCAGATACATTATATAAAATAACTATACATAAATACATGAAGGCAGTGTTATTTAATATGGAATGAAAGTAAATATTAAAATGTGGTATACTCCTTGTATTATTAACCTTAGACTGTGATATTTTAAATTGATATATAATTTCAGGATAGCCAGTAAAGGGAGAAAAAGAATGTCAAGTCTACAAATTAGGAGAGAAGAGAAATGGAATAGATCAGTCTAAGAAAGAGGAAGAGAGGGGTGGGGGAGATNGCTCAGTGGAATAAGCGCTTCCCTGGCAAGCACAAGGGCCTGAGTTCAATCCCTGGTTCTGGCAAAAAAAAAAAAAAGGAAAGAAAGAAAGAGAGAGAAAGAGAGAGAGACAAAGAAAGAGAGAGACAGAATATGAGGTGGAATACAACAGAGGGTCATCCCCAATATGAGATTTGCATGAATTAACAATTATGGTAATATAATCAGACTAAACGTGCAAATTAAAAGACAGATTTTAAATCCTGTTTTAAATGTCTATCTAAAAACGGAACAGGAAGTCAAAAATAAAAGGGAAAAAAAATACATACACCAGGTAATTTTCGCCAAAAGAATATTATATTGCTGAAACAACTACTATAATATCTTGTTACTAAATATATTTTTAAAACAATAAGTATTCCCATAAATAAAGATATCTACTACACAATAAAATGCTCAGTTCACTAGGTAGATAGAACAGCTACAGTAAGCCCTAATCTACAAACCAGTTCTGTTCAGGGACAACGTTCTTAAATTGGATTCATTCATAAGTATGACAAAGTAAGTCTGATACCGTATTTTTGCTTTTGTTTCCACGCGTGTCACTTCGCACTTCCTAGCAGAATGTTTTGCGGTCCTCTCCCTTCGGGGCATCCTGGGCTCTGACTGACCACTGTGCCACTGTAACCCATCACTCTGCACAGTGCGCTCACTGCAGCACAAGTGCGGCAACGTCCAGCAGACATGCGCGCTACTTCTGCGATTCACTCACATCCAAGCACGACCATAACTCAAGGTCCTTTCTGTCTGTGAAAGTCCACAACTCAAACGTATATGCAGAAGACAAAATTAACTGAGGGAAGTTCAAGGAGAAATAGAAAAGTCCACAATCATAGTGAATAATAGAATTCAACACATTTTTCTCTGTAAAGATATGGAAGACTCTTTAAACATTATCAAACTCAATTCAATATAATTAGTATCTAAATAGACAGTATCTTTAAAATGCAAAAAAAAATCATATTAGGGAGATCTTTGAAATGTACAATCAATTAACAGCAATACCCATATTAATAAGAGCATGTATAAATATGCAAAACCTTGAGCAGGTCCTAATGAAAGTAGCAGTTATGGCAGTATCTCCATAGAAGCCGATCTGAGGTCTATTGAAAATCATTCTTACCTGTATGAACTCCTCCAAGTCAGGCTGTCTGGTCTTCCTGGATACCTCCTTAATCAGTTTATTTTCAATGTGAACTGGACAGAGGAGGTTGGTGTTTCATTTTTGTTTTGAACACAGAATGACATAGATGCCAGCCTGTGTTTTGCATAGCAACATTTCTGCAGCACTAACTACACATACAGGTATAAATTTGACCTGCCCCCCAGTACTAGGAAGCCAGCCAGCCATCACCTCTGCTAGTGCCAGCAGGTACCATCTCATTGTTCTATGCTTTCATCTGACCTGACACTCCCTCTACCCCTCCTTCTAATTCATGCTTTTGGGTCCCTCACAAGCCAATGAAACTGGAGAAGAGGACCTTCAAAAGTCACCTTGGGGCTGCATTAGTTGAAGCAGACACTATCCTTCTCTAAATCCCACTTATAAGTTTCCATGATGTTCAGAGAGGGATAGAAAGAAATTGCTAAGATCTATCAAATATTCTTACAGAAGTTAAAAATAAGTCATAAAAGATTACATCTTTCTCATGAAATTATATTTATGTTTCTAGATAAGAGCCATAAGAATCATTCATCTTTTTAGCCATTTATTTTAGTAACTCATACTGCCCAGATATAAAATTGACCCTTTGCTCAAGAATTCATGATTTCTAGAAATACTGAGAAAGCTATAAAAATAGAATTTCCATCTGTATATTCCATTATGTACAGTACATTACTTTTTTGTTCAACCCCCAAAAACCTACAACCTTGCTTGAAAAGCTCATTGACTATTTATGAAGTTGTTCTCTAAATACTATGACTTCATAGTTTAACATTATCCCCCAGGATAAGCAAGCCCTCATAAAACCACGAAGTGAGTAGAAGCAAAAGTATTTTGCTCTAACGTCATGAGACTTTTCCTACCTTGGAGGCTATCAGCAGACTTGGGTCCAGGACCACACAGGGCTTCACATCCTCCTCCCATTCCTCATGTATCAAGTACACAAACTTTGAGATGCTCCTAGCTCTCAGCTACTTCACATCACCACCTGTGTATTTATTAACTATTGTTCTAGTATGTTCTTGACACTGTGTATCCGTATTTGGAACTTCAAAGTTAAACAAGGTAGATAGAGTTCCTATGTGATTTCTTCTTTATCCTCAGCTAATCTGTAACCTCACTGAGCAGAAGAAATAAGTTTCAATAATCCTTCTGGTCCTGCCCTGAGTAAGCCAAAAATCCTATCTTCCGATTTAAAGTGCCTTTCATTGCAGATTCCATCAAGAAGAGGTTGTGCAGCTGATTTAATGGTTCTATGGTGACTGTGATTGAGTTTATGTGGAAGGAAAGGTGCTTACATGGATTGACGTTAACCCATGCCTATCATCCACTAACATATTCTGCCTATCACATTCTTTCCTCTTTGCCCGCACTTTCTCGTGTCTCTGGCACTAAATCTCCTTACATAACAAGTTGGACTTGTGTGCATGTGGGTGTAAGGATACCATGTGTGATTCCAGCTCTAGTGACTGCTGGCATGAGGTTTGCCTTAAGACAATGGCTTTGCCATAGAAAGATGCCAATCTCTGGATCCTTCTCTGGACAGACACTGATGAAGATGTGAACTTCCTAACCTTCCCTATATTTTCTGATTAACAGACTTTTACTGTAAAGGAAATAAACATGCTACTTTTGAAGCCTTGTTTCCTTGTTTTTGTTCTTACTGATGGTGATGGTGGTGGTAGTATTAGTGTTGTTAATGTTAATTTTCTTTTTTTTTTCAGAATTATATTGATAAACAAATAGCAATTAGTTTCAAATCAAATCGCTAGGACAGCTTCAATAATTAACACACTGCATACATTCTTCTTAGT
>NDGM011053786.1:0-19106 GCA_002564305.1 Octomys mimax | reverse complement strand
ATGTAAAAAATGTTTTTTACTAAATCAGCATAACAGACTAAAGCTGCAGCATCTGGTTTCATTTTACATTTGGCAAAAACAAAAAACAACCCCCCAAATCTCAAAACATAACACAAAAGCTTCACAACCTATTCCCCCAATGACTGATTTTGTCAATTTGGGCATGCAGCAAATTTGTTGTTAACAACCGTGATGGAAATAAAAGTATTTCAAGAATCTGGGCTATATCCTATGTAACATTAATTCAGAAGGAACATGAAGGAAGAATAGTGAGACATCACACATACGTAAACATGAAAAGTTAGCTTACATAATTACATAATTAGAAAAAGTTAAAAATAAATTAGTAAAAATAAATTCCCAGTATAAATCCAAAAAAGCCTAGCTATAAATGCAATCTGAAACAACTGATTTAGTGAGCTGGTCTTGTTTTTGCTAGAAAACCTTTTTCATTCTTTCTTACACAAGCAAGTAACTGTGAAGAAGCAGGCCAAGGTGCATTACAAGAGGACTGAAATGTAGTTCTGTTATAATTTAGACACATCTTTCTCCCCATCATTACACAGACTCAGACGGGCCAAATAAGTCATCTGAGATGCTGCTGAATGGCTGAGAGTCTATCAATCGGCTGATCTCCGTATCGAGGTCTTCCGCATCGTCTGTGTATTTGCTTATTTTTTTGGAGGGCTGGTCTAAAGACAGACTTTCTAAAGTTTCAATGTCTTCAATGCCTGCTCTGTAGTGGATCATTAGCAGTGTTAGAGCTTGTAGTCTTTCACCTGACTTAGCCAAAGCGGCAGACAGAAGTGATTTTTTCCTTGTATCAGTCGTCTCCTTTTCTTCTCTAACAAGGGAATTGTTGTGTTCCAACTCTTGATCAATTTCATTCTGCAGTTTATCCAACATAAATTCTAGCTTCTGGATCCTTTCCTCTGTAGGCAAGCCCCTGTACAGATCACAGCCAATTTCTTTAACTGCAATAAAAACACTGTCATCCAGCCCACCTTCCTTTCTCGTTAACTTCATTCCTGTACTGTTTCCCCGTTTGGAAGGACTGTTTGGACCACAGACCTCTGTGTCACTGCCTTCATTGTCAGATGTGTTGGGCGTGTGTTTTGGTGAGGGCTCAACAAGATCAGTCCCAGGTTCAGAAAAGCGAGTTTTAGAGACTTGACGCAAATTTAGCAAGCGAGAGCTAGTATTGATAATGTGCCTTGTCAAACTTGTTGTTTTATTGACTGACTTAACTAGCTTCAGCATCAACACGAGGAGGCAGGCCTAAGAGGGGCTCCTGGGCTTCCAGCCTAAGGTTTTTTAGAGTCCGGTCTATCCGTCTCTCAGTTGCTGCGCACAGAGGAGTCTCAGCCAGACATTTCTCTTGACATTTTTTATGGCAAACATAAGCACACAACATACACTGGGAGGCAGCTTTTGTCCAAACTTTTTTCTTACAGTAATCACACCAGGTTGGGTTTTGGAATTGAGTATCCTGGAAACTATGCTTATTTTCTGGGGAGCTCATCTGTCCAATAAGGTGCTCCTCTTTAGGGAGGGTAGAAACTTCTTCAACTAAGTGGGGTTCTTTTTCTTTTTCTACGTTAGTAACTATATGGTGGTCTGGTTCTCCTTCCTTCAAATACTTGAAGTGCAGTGTCTGAGTGTGGCAAAATTGAACCAAAATTGTATTTTGACTTCATTTTCTCTTCACACTTCTCAAAATGCTTCCTGTGGAGTAGGCCATCAAGTAGTGAACAAGTTGCCTTTTTTGATACTGCAGATATAATCAAGTATGCTTGAACTCTGGGGCGAATACAAACTATCACTACTTCTCCCCATTTGCTTACCTAATGTTTTCCATCCAATACTTCATGACATATTTTTCAGCACTTCCATCATATCAGGCACACAGGAGAATACAGAAGATACAGACAAGATCAGGAAGATAATGTACTTGCTGTAGCACATACACTTACATATTGTGTAAGATCCAGACAATTCAAAAGGATGCAAATAAACAGCCAGAAATAATCTTGCAATACAGATTAGAACAAGGATGTGGAGGGTAGGTAGAAGGTCAAGAAACAATGTATGGAGTTTGATATGAAGAGATGTTATTAAAGCTAACATTGAAGGATTAAAAAAATCAACCAACTACATTATAGTAACATATTTTAGTAGCAAAACTCTTTTATAAATTGAAATAACTAGAGGAAGGCCATTCAAGAGCATGCAAAACATACTTTCTGTTATAGAAGCTAGTTAATGCCATAGCGCTGCTCGTTTGGCTCCTCTTACCATCCTCAACTCTCAAAGTAAACACAAATATTCTGAAAGAATACTTTCTAGCATTAAGATAAGACATTGACTTTTTTCAGTAAGTAACCCAACAAAAATGAATGATGCATAGCTCTATAGAACAGTTCTAAATCCTTCACCTGGGAGCCAATAGATAAGTATTTCCTCATACTGTCTGCCTACTTAATTAGACACAACCATCATCCTTTTACTAAAAGTTGTCTCTGTTGATTCTTAATACAGATTTCAATCTTTCTCCTTTATGTCCTAAAATTATAGATATACAGAGCTTCACAAATCATGTCTGTTATGTTCTTTGTCTGAAGTTTCAGTAATCCATGCTATAGCTAGAATGCTGTAATTATATTACATCATTAATGCGAGTTAACATTAGATCATTAATGATAATGAATGTCTCTTGTGTCTAAATATAGTTAGTTTTAATTAAATATTGAGAGAGTAAGCATTCACCTTGGATGTCTCCTCTTGGACATAAAGGCAGGCAAGGCTTGCACACAGGGTGCATTTTTTCAGTTCATTCCAACTCTTCTGTGTGGAACAAACACAAGCCATCGATTTGTTTGAATAGTCAAGAAGGATCTTCTTTTCTCACTTTCATTCTGTAGCAATATTTCAAAGACTAAAAGAACTAAAATCAATAGAGTACTTAATTTAGGCTTGTTATTATTAGTTATGATAGGAGAATTCAAGCATAACTGAGAGAAAATTTTAACAAAATTACTCCTGCTCTGGTATAGAAAGCAATATTTGAATATGTGGATGTCTAGCTATTTACTAAACACTAAGTAATTATCTGAAAGACAAATTTTTGGATATTTTTATAGAATCCAGTCAAACTATACATCATTTGTTCTGAATTTTTTTTAAAGTCATGAATGATTCAAGTCCATCAACTATGAGATAGCAAAGCACTCACAGCTTTTCCTTTAGAATCCCTGGAATTTAAATAACACAGAATACTTTGGTAAACCTATTACAAAAAGATCACAAAAGCATCATCTTTCAAATGTCAGAAAGTGCTAATGTGCCCCTGGAAAAATCCAAATAAACATACGCTATTTTCAGCTTTGATCTCTGGTTTAATTTTACTAGAACTCCAGTCTAACAGCTGTGCCTAGCATTTTAAGGACCAAGTTGCAAGTCACTGTTATCAAACATGCAACATAAAAGAAAATGCAGTGAATTTAATCACTATTCTACTTGATAAATACTCAAGGTCAAATAAACCTAAGAAGGGAAAGTAGTACATAGAGAACTGATGGGAAGCAATGGAAAAAAAATCACAGATCTTTAATAATCAGGAAGTACAAGGACACAGACATAGCCTAGTGTATCTATTGATTTATACGTCTATCTTCTAGTCAAATGAATTCAACAGTTATGGAAAGTTCTTGAGTTCATATTCTGATTTGGCTACTTAAAAGTTCTATGACTTTGGACAAATTTCCTAAATTTCACTAATTATCTTTTTAAAGATCATTTTAATCCGTAGGTTAGACAATCTAAAACATTTTTGTATTAAATCATTTTGTACTCCATTCAACACTTAGCACCACTATCTTAAATATGTACTTATGAAGCAAACAGTAGCAAAAAGGCTAATCATCAAGAATGCTTTTGGAAGATTACACTTCCAGAGATCATTTGTAATAGTTCAGTACTGGAGAGGATTCTCTGAATGTATGGAGCATGGGGAACTTAAAATGAATGGAGTGTTGTCTTCTGATATGGAGCTAACGCTTCTGTTCTCTTGTAACTTTCATTAGTCACTAAGATTGAGAGAATTGGGGGTGGGCAGGACACAGTGATTTCTCTCATTAGTTTGATTTCTTTTTTTATTATTTAGTTTAGTTTAGTTTTATTTCTTGAGGTGGTGTATTTTAGCTTTATTCTTTCTGACATGTTTCCCAGTGTGAAGTTTTCAGCAAACAATGGGTGTTTTAGGTTTATTGTTTTAAAAGAGAGAGATGTTCTGGGAATATGAATTTGAGTAGAATTACGTTTTCAAAGTGCTACCAATTTCAAGCATTGAGACCACTCCAGAAACCCAGTCAACAAGTATCCTCACTTGTTCCAAAATACTGTTGAGAATTTAACCCTGCTCCCCCTGTCCCAGGAGCCAGAAAGTCAGAATCTCCTGTCATTACTGGGTCCATGGATGTGCACCCTACCTTGGACCTCACTGGCCACAGAATGCCTTGGCTGCTGAAAAACAGCTTTGCAGGCAATATTTGCTTGGTTATCGTGTGAGTTGCTGCTCTTTCACCTAGAGTTTACTCACCTCTAGACATTTAGACATTTCCATTGGGGTGCACTATTAAGAGGAGCAAATCATCATCATCATAATAATGATCATCATGATCATTATCATCATCATCATCACCATCAGCAGCAGCAGCAGCAGCAGCAGCAGCAGCAGCGTCTAGGTGAGATGGAAGCATATAGGAGGGAAATTACCACTGGAGATGTGACAGAAATTTCTTTATTCTTCTCATTTATTCTTTTCCATTTTCTTCTTAAGAATTTAACATTTTCATTGTTATTACAGGATGGTTTTCAGCAGCTGGAGTCTGAGAGTTTGATATATGCTTCATAGTGTGGAGTTTAAGACCAGCTCCCCATTAAGCCTTGTGTCAAATTTCTGCAAACAAAATCATCCAATAGGTTTTCAGTGCTTTGGGATAAGATTAGATTTTTGCTCATCTCAGCAAACAGTCCACAAAAGTGATTTAAATCGGTTTTATAAGGCACTGACAGTAACCAATTTTGTGCTCTCCTTATTCTCTGTGTTCATGATGCTGCCTTGCAAAATTAAGCAGTTAACTGAAGCTGTTTTCCAAAGGCCTCCACTGTCCTGGTCACTTTCAATTATGACCTCCTCCTTCTGCCAGGTGTGAAGTTCATTCGCACTTTGTTTCCTATGGCGCACTCCTTTCTTCTTTATTCCAATGTAGACACATGGAAATCAATCCTTTCCTTAACCCCGCCCCCATAAAACAAAAATTACTGGTCCAGGGATTGTGTATATGAAAAAATTTTCTAAATATTTAAGGTAAAAAATGTTTGTGCTATACAAATGCCAAAAACTGAATTTCAGTGTTGATCTTTCCTTTTAAAAAGTATTGCTCTTCTCAGTTCTCTCCCCTTATTTTGCAAACCATATATATATATGTATATATATATATATATATATATATATATATAACCAATATGCCCCAGACATATACAATTTTCTCAAATCTTATCAGCAAAGTAGATTTTTGTCCTTTGTACATTTAAACTTTATTACTGTGCTCTGCCAAATACTGTGCTCTCACTGTGGGAGAGACTAATAGAAAGATTTATTTCTCATTTGATACAAATTATGTCACCTTTCCCTTTAAATATACAATCAACTCTTCAGTTTAAGCTTTTAATGATTTCCCTATTTTAACACTTACTTTTGAATTATTATTTTTGCCTAATCTTGAACCTCAAAGAAATATTAATTTACACAGATTTTACAACTGATTATCTAAAATATTACAGTAGTTGAAAAAGAAGCTGTGTTTGCTCGCATATAAGTATCTCAGATTGGTGTCCTTCTATTTTAGTAGAATTACTATTGCTGAATCCTAGATCCCTTATAGTCTGGATAGCAAGGCAGGGATCAGATATTTATCTCCTTGGCATTTCAATTTCCTTATCAGCAATGACAATAGAACTTGTCAGAGGATTTGTGTGAGTTTTAAATGAAGTAACACAGTCAAAAGGTATTGATGTTCAGCACATGAAGAGCTGAGGTGCGTACCACACAGGTCTTCAGAGTTGTGTGCCTGCATGATAGATTGGCTATGTATTCAAAGAAGAGCTTTAGGATTCATCTGGAAAATGACTTATTAAGTGTAGCTTTAACCTGCCTTCCTACACAAAGTAGACATAATTAAGTGGGAATTCAATTCAACTAAGAACAGGGCCCTTCTCACAGAGATTTCTACCATCTCTGTGTTTCAGATTATTTTTATTAGTCAAAAATAAATGAACAAAAACCAGAAATGATTTCTCACTCTCCTACTACACTCACTTCAGAGCAAAGGGTGATAAACCTTTCCAAACCATATTCCTCATCTGAAATTGTTCCTCAGTTCCCACTCTCCCAGTGATAAAACCATTGTTCTTCTCACCAACACTCAATCAAACTTAGGGTGTCACACTGTAATGAGACCTAAGAGAAAACTGAGAGCTGTGTGGGGTCAGGATAGTTGTCATTAAGTCAGAGCTTAGAATTCCTGACTTGCTAAATAGAATTATATAATCTCTCATTAATTTATCAGGAAAATGTATCAGCAGAACTGATTAATTTCTAAAATTAAATTCACAGGGGAACACATTTACACACTGTATGTTCAGGAATTTCTAATAGCCTCTATTACTTATTTTAGAAAAGCAATGGAATCAGGTAATAAGTATGCATTTTTGCAGAAACAATAGTCAGTGCTGGGGACATAGCATCACAGTAGAGCACTTGCCTGGTATACAAGAGGCATGTTTGATCCCAGAGCCATGAGAAAGCAGTATGATTCTTCTATTGCTTAGCTTTCTTTTACTGAACTAAGTATTTCTCCAAAATAACTTAAATGTGAAGAAGTTTTCTTGGCTCATGGTATCAGAGGTTTCAGTCCATGGTCAGCTGGCTCCAGGTAAAAATATCATGTGAGAAGGATATGGCAGTAGAAAGCTGCTCACACCTTTCACCAAAAAAAGGAGAGAAGAGAAGAACTGGAGAGGAAGAGGCCAGTGGTGGGCTAGAGTCCCAAAATTCACACCCACGACTCACGCAAACACACCCATGCAGATGCCTGCTTTGCTAATCTCCTATGTATCTCTAAAGCAAATCAAATTGGCAATCAAGATTAACCATCAAAATTTCTGTGAAATCTAACTGAAGTTATAAAATGGATAAGGCTTAGATTGCAAGAGCTATTACCTCTTATTTTTCTTAAGAGGAGTTTAACAAACACTTGATATAAACCTGTATACATGACTTGCCTTGTTTTACCAAAGTGGCCTAGGATTTTAAAAATTTTTTTTAAATTATTACTCATACTAGGTATAATAGATCAAAAAGATGTAGCAAATATATATTTTTGTCAGTCAAAGTGTGAAGGGGAAAATATGAAAGGCATTGATTTAAAGCTGGAATAATAGATCTACCCACACTGAGGTAAATGGCCAGTGTGTTAAAGTGATTTCATTTTCACTAAAGATGAAGATAAAACATGTTTATATTGCAATGGGGAATTAGGATAAGTAGATTAAATTTTGGGACTATAAGAGTTTCAATAGGAGTTTTATGTATGTTTGCAAAATTCCTAAACATTTTTTCCTTTTAATAAATTAATGGTCATCTGTGGAACATTTACTATATAATAGATTCATTGTGAAAAAAACTAATTCTCATATTAGGCCTGAAATATAGATTTAGCATTTGACATATGAACATTCTGTCTAAGCTACAAGGCCTAATTTTGGAACTCAGGTCTCTGTGACTCCAAATTCTACTTCTGATTTTTAGAAGTTGATTCTGCAAGCATATTTACTATCGGCTTTATCATTTATTTGTTTTGGAGAATTCTGACTACTTCAATTTTAGTTTGAATGCTATGGAACATTGGCACTTAAGTCAAATACAGTGATCCCTCTTTATTTATTGAAATTGATATGTTTTTCATTACAAATTCCAAATTATTTAAATTAAAATGGGAAAGCCATAAGGGAGATCTTAGGTCAAGTGTGTGTCATACTTGAACATGGAGATTTCCATGAAATTTTATGGACAAATTCTACTTTAAGTACTGTCATCTTCCCTACATGCCAACAGAAATCATATAAATGTTCTTCACATCTCTCTCTCTCTCCTTCTGACCCCTAAACCAGTGTTCCTGCCTTTTCAGTTACTTGGTTGGATCTTGTGGCAGATTGCCAACTGGTGGTCAAGTTGTTACACCCAGCTGAACTGCACTAATGTGGTGCTGGGTGTGGGAGGCCCACCTGAGGATTGTTGTTAGCAGCATAAGAGACAAAAATGGAGAAGAGCCAGTAGAGACTGTTAAGGAAGCTGTTAGGGAAGCTGCTGGTTCTCTTGGGCTATTCCGCTGAATGACCTTGTCATGCTGGCTTTCCTGGTGAACTTGGTTGTTCTCATCAGAGGAGGAGCTTGGGACCTCATTGTCACTGAGAATGGCTATGGTTCACTTTGCAGAGCTCTGGTCCTCACTTTGAGCATCATTTCCTGGTTCTGGAGGGGAAGATGGTACACTGCTCAGCTTCCTGGACAAGCTTGTAGCATTAGCTTTCCTGATGGGAATTCAGCTTTCTTCATCGCTAGAGAAGCTTGGGACCTCACCGTTGCTGAGGGTGGCTGTTATACCTTTTGGGGAAGCTCTGGTTCTTACCTTGAACATTGCTTGCTAGCTCCAGTTCAGATCCCTCAGCCTGGTGGCACAGATCTTTCCTCCTACTGGCACCAACTTTCTAGCTTCCACTACTGATCTTTAGGCCTTCTCAGCACAGATCAATGAAGTGGGCCTCATGAGACATTGTCATGGGCTCTGTCTCTCCAGTTGGACTTCTAGGAGACATTGTTATGGGCTGTTGGCCTTCAGCTGAACTCATGCAGGATATTATTGTGGGATCCATGCCTTCATCTGGATTCTTTGATCTTTAATATGTGGACATATCTCTTTCACTCTCGTATATGGTTGTGTGACTCATAAAAAAAAAAAAGGTTTCCTAAATTGTATCGCTCCCCTTGGAAAACCCCAAACTAAGACAGAGCTCCTGGTATTTCTGGATTTCTTTTCATCCTTCCAGATCATTTATTATGCCCTTTATCCTCCTGGGACACAATTGTGTACTGAATGGTGCTCAGTGTGGCAAGAATCTTTGCTGCAGAGAGGCATGAAGTCTCTTGCTTGGTTATAGAGCTCAAGTCCCAAGAAATTGGGTTTAAGTGTCACTAGAGTAACAAACTCCACTCAAACTCTTGACCACTCCCTCTAAGAACTGAAAGCAGTGGCCTAGGCCCAGTTACCTCTTCACTAACCAGTTCTTGAGGACATAGACTATATGTGCTTCCCTCCTTCCTCTTCTCAACCTATCACAGTGCTTGCCAAGAATCCAGAAGCATGATCTCATGTTTGAGTCCCTCAACCAAAATCATTACATTTGGTCCTTTTTACTTATGTCAGCATCATTGTAGAAAGGTCTGTTTCTTTTATGCAGTATACATATATACTAAAATTATATAGGTAACTATATGTCTAATTATGTATATATATTTATATATAATCTTAATATAAGCATTATGTAGATTTTATGTTAAATATTTAATATATTTCATATTTATTTATATTTATATCCTTATATTAAAATTATATATAATTTATATGTTTCACATATAGACATAAACTTACATATTTTCTGTGTTAAATATCATAGTTTTCAATAAGTTCATTATGCAGTGAATAATTTTGAAAGAGCTAATAAACTGTGATGAAATTTTTAATAAAATTGAGCTTATCTGGTGTGAAAATTTATACTCAATGTAACTTTTTACATTAAATAATAGAGATATTTTATCTATCATAATATTCTTCACATTGAAGGGACTCAACAAATATTTGCTGAATTTTATAAGTATACATAAGAACATTTATAATCTAAAATATATCTAAAACTTGAATATCTTTTTATGAAAAGCACCATCAAATGTCTGGAAAAAAGAAAAATTTTGGTCACATAATCAATGATGTTCACAAATTATTTTTATTCAGAGTTTATTCCATAAACATGTTAAATACATACCTTTTAAAGTTCAGATGGATTTTTTTGTTCAAGTGTGTGTAAAACAAACTAGTAAACTCTTCTCTGGATTTGCTTGATCTGGTCTGTTGATGCTATTGAAAAGAAGACGAAGGCCTCGTGATCTATAAGAAATAATTTTATTTGACCATAAGGTATCAAATCAGGTCCCATGGAGGAGTGATTGTTTTCTGTGCAATTCTGTGATTTATTTCAATGTTTTCCTGATTTCTCAAATATGAACATAGCCTCCCCATGTCTGTGTGAAGTATGTCCTTTGAATTTCTCAGTAGAGTTAGAAATTGTTCAGTGGAGCAATAATGAATAGCTACTGTGTTATGAAATGAAAGTCCAGAGACAAAAGAAAGGTGCCACCTGGAGGCCAGTGCTGTGTATGTTTAGTAGGGAGTTGGGTCACAGTGGTCCTGATGGAAGGTCATGACCTCCAAGGGCCGTGACACTTTCCCACCCTCACACAGAATCATCAATGCTGTCATTGCAGGTAGGACATTAGGATGAATTGCCCAGTGTAAAATTGTTTGAAGTCTATGTTCTACTTGTCATTAAGCTTGAGTTTTTATCTCGTCTCCCAATTTCTAGCCTGTAACCTTAGGCATGTAACTAATCATGCTCAGCACAATTCTTTTCTTTCAGTTTTTAATCTGTGAAATGAGAATGATACTTATATCTAGTACATAAGCTTTTGTAAGACTAAAAAAAAATGATTAAGGAATTTCTTTGTGAAAATATATCTTAGTTCTCTCTGGTTCCTAGGACAAAGAACCATAAACTAGGAAGCTGATGAATGATACCAATTTATTTTTCACAGTTCTAGAAACTGTGGTCAAGGTTGGAGGGTCAGCAAACTAGGTCTGGGGAGGGAACTGTCCCTGAGGCACAGATAGATGTCCCTTCACTCTGGGTCCTTACATGGTGAAAAGAACAAGGGAGTTCCTTCAGGCATGTATTATTTTGGAGTTTTTGTAAGACATTTATTTTGTAAATCAGTGATAAAGTAGCAATGCCAATGAGACAATTAATGCATAATGCTTTCTTGTCTTTTCAGAGGTATCTACCTTTTGGAGGTGTTACACAATGGATTTTAAAAGGAGCACCTTAAAATCAACAAAAGTTATAAATTGGCATATTTATAATGTATGACATGATAAGCACCCATCAACACATTCTTTCCCCGTCCAAATTTGTGCTTTATTCATATCTTAGATTTCCTCCAAATCTCATATAGGTAAATTACTGTCCTTCTGAATTTTGATTTATCATTGTTGTGCTCCTTAAACATACTTAAACTTTTTTCCCTAGTAAACTGTGAGCTTCCCAAGGTACAAGCCTTCTGTTTGTTTCTTTATTTTTTGTAGTTATATTTAATTTGTTTTCTTAAAATTAAAAAAATGTTGGTACATGTTTATAATACATAATGATTACATTCATTGTGGGGGATTGACCCATGTACACAGATTCTCTAATTTTTCTTGTTTTCCTTCTAACCCCTCTTTTAAAGATTTTGGCCAGAATCACATGTATTTACTCTTTTTTCTGTGGCTGGCCCAGCCCACCCTGGGGGCAGGGCTAGCATGGCATGTAGTGCTGGGGGTTCAAACAGCAGTCCCTGTGTGCTTGCCTAAGTTTGCCTAAGCAGGTGCTTTAAGACCACTGAGATATCTCACTGGCCTTATTTACTCTTTTGCGAGTCCATATCAAGTCAATTATCATAAATACAGATTGACAGCAGGGCTAAAAAGCCTCTTTTGCTTTCTGTTTTTTCTTACTGTTTGTATTTTATTTTGAACTTTATATATTGGGTTCCTTATAAAAGAGAAATCATGTGCTGTTTAAGCTTTATGTGTCTACTTTATTTCATTTAATAGAATGTTCTCAAAGTATACCTATTTCTACAAATGATTCGAGTTTATTCTTCTTCATGGTAGACTAGTACTACTTGTATGTATATACCATATTTTATCTGCCCATTCATCTATTGTTAGGTACACAGACCACTTTCAAGATTTAGCTATTAGGATTTATGCTGCTATTAATGTGAGTATGTACATATGCTTAAGACATACTGTGATATGTTTATAGTACATAACTTTTTCAGGAATATACCTAAAAAGAGAATATTGGGCCAAATGGAATTTCTACTTTAAGGATTTTTTTGTTTTTTTTAAAGATAATATAAAATAGTTATAAAAAGTTAGAAATGGTATAGAATTTCGTTAAACAAAATAATATGAATTCAATAGTATTTCTTCTTTTGCATAGTGTTGCCTTCAACTTAGTTGTTCAGATTACCAGTTACATGCATGAAAAATTGGGGGGAAAAAGATATACAAAATTAAGAAGAGGAAAAATGACAAAAGAAGACAAAAAATAAAGCATGACTCGCTCCACTTTTAAGTATTTTGCAGAATGTCCATACTGATTTTCATAGAAATTGTACAAGTTTTCATTCTCATCAACCATGAAGAAATGTTTATTTTTTACTTCACAGATTCTACTGCATTTGTTATTGGTTGATTTCTTGATGATAGTCATTCTTTCTGGAGTAAGATGGAATGTCTGTATTGTTTTAATTTACGTTTCTCACAGGGAAAGTGATGCCAAACGTTTGCTTGCATGTTTATTGATCAGACTGCCATTATTTGGCACCATTTTCATTTGTAAGGGCTTCACCATCATGCCCTTATCATCTCCCAAAGCTTCACCTGTGAATAACATTTGTTTAAGGGATTGGGATTCCAATATGTGCATCTTGAGAAGACAAACATTCATTCATAAGAGAATCACATTTTTAGGAAGATGGTCACAAATGTGCTTCTGAATTTGCTACTAAGTTCAGTAATGGGTTCTTTGTGAAACAATGACAGAGGAAAAGGAAAGAGTGGGCTAAACGCACAGCGCTGAGGAAATAGCAGACCAGACAGACCATGCAGACAGGGTTAAAAAAGAAACATGTTTTTAGCATATACTTTCCCTGCATCCCCTGATAAATTCATACAGCTATTGGGACTTCTTTTGAAATATATTCTAAATATGATCTTTCCATTTTTCTTCAATTATCCTACCAAAGCCAGTAGCAATATAAGCAGAGAAACTGGAGTGTTCATGTTTCCAAATGGGTCCTGGAGCAAAATCAACAAATTCTCCCTTCTAAGGGACTAAGTACCACAACTATAGTGGGCTCACCATAAAGGTCATTTAATTTCCTAAGTTACAGTCACATCTTTCTTTTTTTTTATTTTAAAGATGAAAAAAATCCCCAAAACAAATAACAAGAACAAACACAAAAACAAAGCCGTGCTCTAGTTCTCCTGGCTGCCTGACTGGGTGGCTTCAGAGAGAGCATTCATTCATCTTTAATTGTTATATTTCTGCAGACTGCATCTCTATCTAGTGAGAAGTGACCTAGTCATACCTGCCTGCATTCTTTGGAATATAAAAAAGATCCCAACGAATAAATAGGCTCTAACCCCTCCTCCTCTCCCCTTCCTTCCCTTTCTATCCTCTCCTCTCCTCTCTTCTTGTGTCTTCGTGCAGCATAAGTCACATTTAACTCTTCTTTCCTTCACCACCCCCTAACAGAGGATTGAAGAAATGTGCCAATAATGCGGGTAGTCCTCTAGTTCTGCCTAAGATGCCTTAAAAGTCATGATGAAGACATACTTTTAGTAAAGGAGGATCCCTAAGTATATTCCAAAAGGTTTCTCTGTGTTTTGCCAAATTGGATAGAATTGTTTTACCAGGTTGTTGCCCTTTCTTTCCTTTCCTTTCCTTTCCTTTCCTTTCCTTTCCTTTCCTTTCCTTTCCTTTCCTTTCCTTNNNNTTCCTTTCCTTTCCTTTCCTTTCCTTTCCTTTCCTTTCCTTTCCTTTCCTTTCCTTCCTTCCTTCTTCCCTCCCTCCTCCCCCGTCCTCAAGTGGAGACACCCATCAGGCCATGTGTAATCAACCTCCTGCTCTGGTACCTTTCTCTTCTCATTTGGCATTACTCTTTTCCTTTTAAGCTTCTCCGTTTCTCTCAGGGCCTTAAATATCTCTAATCATTTTTTCTGAGATTCTAAACATGAGGAAGGGGCTCTTCTGGGTTTCTGGAGTCCCAGGGGTTGCTTGTGTTGCCCAGGTCCTTCAAGTTCTTATCAAGGAAAACCACTAAAGAGACTTGTTTCTCCCCACAGACATTGCTCACGTCCTGCATGTCACTGTTTCAACAGGAACAATTTTACACTGTGTTACAGTCACAGAAGACAGGTTAGAAAAAAATTGCATTTATTCTTGCCATGTATGAGGGCACTGTCATGTTTGCGTTTTCTTAGCTCACAGCTGATAAATGCTGATAAATTGCTTATGAGCATTTTATTTCTATTTAGCTGAGATATGAATGTTGGATTTTAGTTTTTCTCTTTATAATGTTTGAGAAAGACTGCATTCCTCACAGGAGGGATGGTTGATAGACTGTAGTTTAGAGGCACCATACCTGCAACTGCTTACTCTGTGGATTTAATAATATATTCTTTTCAGAGCAGTGTCTGCCTTCTGCACCTACGCCAGACACCCACAGAGTGACAGTCAGATTTGCAATACCTGTAATGAAGGTGAATGGCAACTAGCAGCAGGCAAGCTAGTCTAGCTTCCAGCACCACAATTAAAGCAAAAGTCCTCACCAACATTCGTCATCACTTTTGATAAACTATCACTTAGGACAAGAACAAAATACCCAAACTATTGTGAGAATAACCAGCATTAATGAATGTTCTATAACGATGCTCCTCTCTGTGTATAAACTCTCTCAGTTCAAAAATCCCCATGCATGCTCTCCTCTCAAAAACCTTGCTTCTTTTTCAGGCCAAAGAACATAATTTGTACCCTTATATGGTGCCCTACAAACCAAGGAGCAGTGACCTATAGCCTCTGGGTTGGAACTAGAACTCTTGAAGCTCCAGATAATAAGCTGTAGTAGTTAAGAAGGTAAGGAGAGATAGGATTAAATTTTATCTGTGATTCTCCCAGAGTGTATTTGTAAAAGCTCTCAGGAGTCACCGTGTAAAAGGTTTATAACAGCTGGAATTCACTGACACAGACAGTGAGACCTACAAAACTCTCTATATTGCCCAGATGAGGCCACAAAGATACAAACCAGTTATACTTCTTTTTCTATAGAAGTTTAGAGCATCTTGAGAACCTTACCCACAAGTTACAGTGCTCTTCATAGAAGTCTTCATAGGTCAGTGTGCTTGATGTTATGTGGCTCTGTCAAGGAAATGCCCTAGTGTAAGTTGGATTCTTGACATCCTTGACCACAAAACTAAATGTGCATGCTAGCAAGCGGCTGAAGCCTGGAACATAAAAATCTACGTACTTTATTGGATCTCCTTTGCTAGACTGTGGCTGACCAACCCAATTATATATTTTCTCAGGAGTCTGAATGCATGACCAAAATAAAGAAATACAGAAAGCTGGGTGCTCTATAATTCAGTACACAAAGGCATAGAAAACAAGAACATTGAATTTTTTAGGCAGAGCTAATTTATTGGAAAGATATTGGGTGCCCAGTATGGATTGGAGGCTACAGGGCTGGTCCTAGGACAGAGGCAGGACCTAGGAGTCCCAGGAATACTGAACATAGATTCCTGCAGCAAGGGCAGGACTATCTCTAAGACAGTGCACTTTAGTAACTGTGAAATGACACCCAGTGTCATTACATTAACTTTTTTGCTCCAAGATTCCAGGACTCTAGGCTCATAGACTGACTCTTTATCAAATGTTACTGCCTGGAAGCCCAGGTAAGGAATGGGACAGGCAGGCTCAGCAGTCTTTCCATTTGTTTCAACCATCACATGTGACAGAAAGTACTCCAAAGTACAGACAGAAGTGCTGCTAGTAAAAGGAAACTGCAACTCAGTTGACTATGTCAAATGCTGGCTTCAGCTACTCTTATTATTTAATACGATCACTTATACACTTCTTCCCAAACCTACATAAAAAAGAACACCCATCTGCTTATCCAGCCTTGGCCATTAATAGGGTGACAGATGTCACGGCCAAATCACCCACAAATTCCCATCTGCTTATACAGCATCAGTCTTCTTCACATTTCAGTAAGCTATTTATTTCTTCCTTGTAAGGATTTCTCTCAAACTCTTACCAATTATTGAACTGAGAATTTCTGACTATTCATCAACTCTTTAGGACAAACTTCAACAACCAAGAGCATTACAGTATTTACCTACATTTTCTATGTCTATCAGAAAAATACATGAAGAAAAAGATAAGGTAAATTGCTTAAAATATATAAATACACTCATTAATCACTAAGGTCATATAAATAGCAGAGATAGGCCTTTTTAATTTATCATGAAAACTGTATATATGACTTCCATCTTACTATGTTCCCCTTGTTTTTTTTACTAAACCTCAGATAGGATTCTCTGATGATTATCAATTTAATTTCTGATAATTCTGAGCTCCAGATGGACAAGACATATTCTTAACTTTTTAATTCAACAATGTAATTACTATCTTTCCTGAGAAAAGCATTCTTTGCTTAGGTAGTAAAGCACCTAAGCTGGAGGAGTCCAGGTTTGCATAGTCACTAAAACACACAATGAATTAGAAATTGCTTCTTGAGAGGAAGCAAGAGGGCACACCTTTGTTCTAAAAATAAAGGTTTTCTGAAATTTCCCCATGGAGCTCTGCCATAGATTATGCTGCACTACAATGTGGCACAAACACTTCAGACAACATTGAACCTACTGGGTAACACAAGTTCAATGTCATAACGTGAATCTACTCACTTTTCTGCTGCTCTAACCTCTGAAACTGAAAAGGCTTTGTTTCCCAGACATTTTCATGACCAAAAAACACAAATGAAGAACTAGTTTTGACCCTAAAAAAAGACCATCTATTCTTTTGTTATAGAAGAGTTGATTTTCCTTTTAATTCTGGAGCAGATATTGTGAAATTTCTTAGGCTGTTAGAATAATACAAATTTCACTGAGAAATTTATCTATTTATTACCAAAGTACCTACAATATTAAAATATTTGCTTTCCAAGCTCTATTATGATATTATACAAGTATGAGGTATGGGACACCCCAAAGTTAGGACTTTTCTTTGCACAACTGAGGCCCCTCACAGCAGCTCTGCAACTGTCATCATGCCCCAGAATGAATGTACTGTCACACCATAAATGCTATAGGTATCACTTGGATTGCCATGAGAAAAAGAGAAAGAAAAAAAAGAGAAAGAAGGAAAGTTGAGAGGCTCATGAACCTTCAAAGAAGGCAAAAAAAAAAAAATAAAAATAAAAGTTAGCCTGAGGGCTAAGCTCTACAGCTCTACCACAAACAGCACCATGAGGAGAAAATACAAATGAAGAAGACATCAAGATGCATGAAAAGAGAAACACCAAACAAAAGAATGATGAGCAGACTCCACAAGGAGCAGTAGCTGCCTACCTGCTGGACAGAGAGGGACAGTCTCATACAAAAGTACTTTCCAACATGATTAAAGAAAAATGAAAAGAAAAGGTGGGAAAATGGGAAGTTGCTTTGCCCAAAGTTTGTGTCCAAGGAGAAAAGGAAGTATTAAAAGTTATTCAAACTGGAAAGAGAAAAAAGAAGGCATGGAAGAGGATGTTTACTAAAGTCTGCTTTGTTGGAGATGGATTTATAAGAAAACCACCTAAATATGATTCATTAGGCCAGTGAGCTTATGTTTTAAGAAGGCCCATATAACACATTCTGAACTGAAAGCCGCCTTTTGCCTGCCAATACTGACTGTGAAAAAGAATCCTTAATCACCATTTTATACAACTTTGGGTGTTATTACCAAAGGAACAGTGATTGAGGTGAACATGAGCAAGTTGTCCCTTCTGACACAAGAAGGTGGGGTTATTTGGGGTAAATATGCCCCGGTAATCAACAATCTTGAAAATGATGGATGCATCAATGCAGTCTTACTAGTTTGACAGATGTTTCATACAATAACTTCTTACACTTATTGAAGATTACAGACCAATTAGGAAAACCGTAACTTGAATACAGCTGAACAGCTCTCATGACTACATTCATCAAGAAAACTATTTATTAAATTTTAAAAACATTAAAATGGCCCAGTTTTACAAATTTGTCTTTTATTAGCAGTCTGCTAAGGTCTTACATGTCAGTGAGATTGAACAATTTGAAAAAGTAAACATAAGACTTTGCATTGAAGACTGGGTACTCAGCAATACAGATCTCTCATTCCTAAAAAGCCACCAGTATTTAAAGTCAGTGCAAACTTAATTTAGGGGTCTAGGGCTAGGAAATCTGATGAAGCTATTCTACCTCATCATTTATCATTAGTCCTGAAAGAGTTTGAAGTTAAATAATGTAAGAAGGTTATATGTTAGGTGTACATCTCAAGTTTTGTGATCTGAATTAAATGGCCATGGCTTGAATAAAAAGAAGTTTAATTTAGTTACTTTAAATATAATATATCATTTCTTAACTTTTATTAACATGTAGTATATGTGTGTTTTAATGTTATATATGATAATTCAAATATCTATGTGAGTTCTAGAACAATTTTGATTGATTTTCCTCCCTTGGTGAGTCAGTTTCCTGCTTCTCTTTATGTCTTGACATTTTTTACTGGATACCAGACATTGTGATTTTCACCACAATCACAAAGCTGGATGATTTTGATTCTGTTAAATACTCTTTTTTAACCAATTGACTAAGTTTATTGGTCCATAAATAATGATCATATTACAAAAGAAAGAAGGGAAAAAGATATATTTAGGTATATATGCAAGATAGTTTGGATAATTATACTGCTGATTTCTGCTATCTATTGAAAAATGCCTAATTTTTTAATTTTTTTCCTTTTAATTTCTTTTTTTCATATTTATTTATTTATTTATTTATTTTGACATCAGTTATTTTAAAGAAAAA
>NDGM011053775.1:0-24235 GCA_002564305.1 Octomys mimax | reverse complement strand
CACATTTTGGGCTACAATGAATAAAGCTATTGTGAACAATGACACACGAGTGATTTTGTGAACGTATTTTTACTTATTATTTATTTACTTATCACTAAATACATGGGATTAGGTTGCTGAGTAATATGATAAGTGTATACTTCACTTTTTCTTTTTTTTGGCGGAACCAGGGATTGAACTCAGGCCCTTGTGCTTGCCAGGCAAGTGCTTATTCTACTGAGCCATCTCCCTGGCCTTATACTTCACTTTTATAAGGTGCTGTCAAACTGATTTCCAGAGTATATCATCATTTTGCAACTCCAAAAGTGACATATGAGCTCCAGTTGTTCTACATTCCCACCAGTACTGGACTGTGCCCGCCTTTTAAACTTTAGACATTCTGGCAGCATGTCAAGCAATACTGAACATTAATTAAATTTTCACTTTTCTGATGACCAAGGATGCTGAGCATTTTGTCACATGCTTAGCAGTCATTTGTCTATTGTGAAGAGTCTACGTCTTATGCTTTTCTCCTGAATAGTAAGTTGTAAATTCTCTCTGCATTCTGAATACAAGTCTTTCCTTGTGTGATTTTATAAATTAGATGTCAGAAGGCACTCCACATGGACTTCAGGCGTCCTTTTGCTCATGACTTTTCTGTTACAGTTTCCTCCCAGAGGATTCTAGATATTTCCACTGCCCACAAGACGAATTGCTTCTCCAATCAAGACGGCCACATTCTGTTGTGCACTTAGCTCTCTATACCACAGTGGGAAAACGTCCCTTGGCACAGGCTTCAGTGACTGTGGGACTCAACCTCATGAATTTTCATGTTTTCAGAAATCTAAGCTTGGTTCCGTTTGTTTTGTAATGTCGGCATTAAGTTTTCTCATATTTCCAATCCAGATTTAGAGTTGTTTATGATGGAGGTCATATTCTGTATCAGTTACTCTTTTATTGTTGGCTGTGGAAATACTGCATAGTGGGCTTTAGGAATGAAGTTTCCAAAAGTTGGAGAGAACAGAAGACAGATTATAACATATTTTTAATAGTCTTTATTTTGCAGGGAGGTGTTTACTGGGGGTTGAACTCAAGACCTTGTGTTTTCTAGGCACACGCTTATGCTGCTGAGCTATCTCCCTGGCCTAATATAATATACTTTTAAATATAAGTATTCATCTATTCATTTACTTAGCAATTGTTTAAAGGTATTAAGTATAGTTGATATATCAAAAAATTAAAACATAAAAAAGACGCACAGGAAAACAGGTAATTGTGATGCAGTAAACGGGAATGTGATTGATTGTAATAAAGAAAAACTGAATGTGCTGAAGATCCACTCAGTGTTTAAAAATTCAAGAATTTCCTTTAAGGAAGAAGCGATGTAAGGTGAACCTGAACACTAGTATAGCAATTGTAATTTGAAGAAGAAAGCAAGGCATGAAAATATTGCAGCTGCTGGTACAGACTGCTAAAGTATGCTAGAAGTGACAGAATTTCAATGTAGAATAATGGCTACATGAAGTGGTCAGGCAGCATAGTTGGAAGATCAGTGACTGAGGGAAGCAAGGGTAAATGCTTCAAAACTTCAGTTCCTTGAAGATACTGAAGAGACTGGCACTACATAAACGTTGAACAAAGACTTCTGTACATGGGAAGAGATTAGTATAGAGGAGAACTTTAGGGACCTTGAAGTCTCGAGAGCGTTCTTTACATTCAGTGATTATTCTCTCCAATAATGTAATCCAAAAGACATAGAAATGTAATGTCAGTGAAAGGAACTTTTTCTCCCTGTCCCCTTAAATAAGAACTAAAGGGAGTTTTGTTTCTTCCATTAAAAAAAATAGAAGATACTTCCTGTTCATCACAAGAGGCCTTGCAGGGGACAGAAATTATTTCTAAACTCAAGCACGAATGTATTGTGTGCTTTAAGGAGAAAAGCAAGATGTAAAAGCACAATAAGATGAGAAGGGATTTATAGTCAGTTTTTCCTTAGGATGTTGAATTGAGCTAAAAACATTCTAGAATTATTGATGTGATATATAGAAAGGTAACACACCTTAAAAACAGAAAGAAAGGAAGAACTAGAGTGATAAAATGTTGAATTATTGGGTCTGGATGAATTGATTATGTAAGTACCAAACTCACAGAATTTGTAGAGTTTACATCTTCTAAATACAGCATTTCTGCTTCATTTGGCAACATCATTGGCCCATCCATAGCCGTCTTCAAATGCAAGTTGCGTGATGCTGGCTCAGCAAGTCTGACTTTTGGCATACACATGGGAAAAAGATTCTTACCTTTATGCTTTGATTCTGGGCAAGAAGACCTGGAGTTGAGAGATGAAACATGAGAGTTTAGTTAAAAAGATGAGCATTCTACTTCAGCTACATTTGTACATATGCACCAAACCCTTTGTGCACAGGTTGCAAGAGGATGTACCCCATCAATGTTTGACTAAAACATTAATTGATCATGTCACAGAATATTAGGTGAGACAGATCTTCATACCACCCTACCAACTCATTCATTTAATGACAAATCTAAGGTTTAGGTTTCAGTGTTATGTAAGAAGTATGGCTAGTTTTCAGTGAAGTAAAAGAAAAATGAACATGGATACCTAGGTCAATAATATTTGATTATATCATACTATTTCTTAAGCTGTAAACTATGGCTCATAAATCTAGATGTCCCTTCAAAGCTTCATAGGTTCAGAGGTGAGGCTTTTTTAAGGTCTCTGGGTCTAGGGTGTGTGAATGTGGATTAAGGGTGTGTGGTACCAAATGAGTCCACTGATGGGGTTAGCATAGTTCTGACTGTGGATAACTGCAAGGCCTGTTTGGGGTGTGGCTCACACCACCCAAAAGACTTGCAACTTGGATGGGATAAAGACACAGAAGGAAGGCTTGCAGATGCTGCCCCTTGGGTGCCATGCATGCACTCCTGAGCCTCTGCGATGCTCTCCTGCCTTGGGGCCAGCTGACTGTGGAGCTAAACCCCTAGGAACTGTGAGCTAAAAGAAGCATTTCCTCCTTTAAATTGTGGGTCTAGGGTATTTTTGTCTCAGCAGCAAGAAAGTAACTAAGCCACTGTGCAAAATGAAAAAAAAATTTGTACCATGGCCACAGTAGACCATAAACAGCAATATGAACTCTTGAATTCTGGTTTTATCTTGCTGATCACATTATGCCTTGTAGAGGCTTTAGTAATAATTTACACTCACAGTGTATCATTTCCCGTAGCTCATTATATGTAAAATCATAATCTATAATACCATAACATGCTGTGGTAATTAATTACTGTTCACAGGATAACACAGAGAGTGGCATAGTCTAGAAAAATAGAAAATGAATGTTTGCTATCCCTGCTTATCCTATATTTAATGAGGCAAAATAAGTGTTTTGATTATAACACCAGCTGTCCTCTTGTTAAATCTATATCAAAACCTTATTTCTCAAGGGAAAGCAAAAAAGTTCTTATTAAGATAATTTTTTGTTTTTACTTTGTATTTTAGAGAAGGGTCTACAGGGTGTGCAGGGTCTCACTACTAGAGTGGACTTGTAGTGATCTGCCTGTTTACAGTCTCCCAAGAGCTGGGATTACAGGTGCACGCCACTATGCCTAGTCTCAGTGTACCCCAGGGGTGGGGCCAGAACAGCAGGTCCAAGGATCAAACCCCCCACCCCTGCTCCTGCTTGCAGGCACTTTAATCTGCTGAGCTATTCGGACAGCCTTTTTTAAAAGATAATTTGGATAGGAGATCCATACATAGTTTTTATTACTGTGTTCTTTGACTGTTTGGTTATTAAGGAGCCAAATATGAGTAGATGTTATTCATATAAATCTATACTTATATTTCCTATGTATATCTTTGAGCTGCAAAGGAAAGATGGAATACAGCACACAAATGCATAGTCGTTGCAAGCATAATGACTTTCAGATATGGCCAAATTCCTGGTATGGCCAAATCAAACTAAAATATATTGTCAAATCAGTATTGATACAAAGAAGGAGCATTTAAAAATAAAAAAATAGTAAGTGTTATGTGAAACATTTGAGATGCCCTCAAATTATATTTTGTGCTGTTTTTCCTTAGCTTGCTAGATTTTTAATGCACAAAAAGAGCTCTTAGAGTATAGCTTACCTTTCACTAACCAGGGAGATGCCATTCAGATTCAGCCCTCCAACCTACCAGCAGTGTGGTAGGTTGGATAAGTTATATAATTTCTCTAAACCTTAATTTATTCATCTATGAAGCTGAGACCATAATCCTGTTTCGTAAGGTTGTTGTGAGAATTTAATAAAATGTGACATTAAAAGCACTTAGCCTCATATCTGGCATGTATTTTTAGCCTCAAAAACTGACAGCCAGCCTAAGTTGTAAAATGTTAGCTTCAGTTAGCAATATAGATGCACATTTATTCATACCACAGTCCAAGACATGGGGTAGAATAACAGAATTATTTGTACAGGAAACAGATTTGTCATTTTAATAGAGACTGTAATTCTAGAAGAGGATATTACAAGGCTTCATTTAAGAGATTTGAATGATGCAGTTTAAACCAAGATATTGAGGCATTTACCATCCCTCTGGGGAGACAATGAAGCAGAATGCAGCAATGTTACTTCTCAAGGTTACTTCGGTTCCCCAAGGTCAACTGAAATGACGCTCTGTTCTAAGTGAGACACAAGGCGCATTTTTAAGATCAGCGATTGTAACTATAATCCAGCCCGCTAGGGTTCTCAGAGTAATAAGCGCTGCAAGTATGCACTCGGTGGCGTTCACGCACAACTTTGCTGGGCCTTGGCAACCTTCAGTCGACTCGGGACATGCCGAGATCAGAATCACTGAGGCACATCAGACGGAGTGGATTTTATGATGAGTGCGGCTTGGGTGCTGTAGTGAGAGCATCAATCACTCTTTGCAGGAGACTCCAATTTTCAAAAATGGAAGGTAGAAAATGAGGTTATTACGAGGATGAAGGAGACCTGATTTTATTTTATTTTATTTTTTTCAGCAAGAGAACCTTGTGCTGGATTTAGCACAGAACTTTCTCAATGCATGAGTAATTGGATACTATTTAATTAGGAAATGTGACATCGTTTTGAAGGGCATATTTAAAGTAGTTTTCAGAATTAACTTTAGGTGATTCAGGATCCATTTAAAAAGCGGCATTAACCGTCTTTCCATCGTTTTTCTTTTGTTGATGTCTATTTATAATATGGAGCACATTAAATCCTTAATCTGTTTGAACAGTCAGTTGGGCTCCTTAGGCCCCTGTTTATTTATCACTTTATTAACTCATCATTTTTTTCTTCTTCTAGCTTATTTGAAAGTTTATTCTATATGTTTTGACATATTTCTTGATCATTTGTCAAAGAAATTTTGAGTATTGTAACTGTTGCTGCAGAACACTTTTTGCATATCCTGAGCACCAAGATGTATTACTTTGTACATAACCATTAATTCCTCTGTCTGCTTACATTTAGAGGTTAATAAAGCTCTTTACTTTAACTATCCATGTCGAAGGCAGAGCTGTGCTGTTGTTAACATCCCAGCGCCATGTGTCAATAAAATGATTTCACACATTGAAGATGTGGAGTCAAAAATACAAGAGCATTTGAAACAGGTAAGTTATTTAAATGGTTAACATCAAAATATTCGATAGAATATGTGGGTTTGTTTTTAAAAACCATAGGGAATATTTTTGTTTTAAAAATGGTAATTAGAATAATGTTTAGAATTTTTACCAAGATGTATAATTTTCTAGTCTGGACATGTTTTTGATAGTCTCACACCAAAAGGGTGAAATGATCTTATTAAATACATTTTTACCTTAGCTGCTTTGTCTTTATCCAGAGGCAATCATGCTAGTAGTAATTTTCATAAGGCGACTTGACTGGTAAATTAAATAATATTTACATTTTGGAGGGAATGCTAAACTGATTAAATGATTAGATGAGTAAGTTGGAGTACAAAGGACAGTGTGAATTTTTTAATGAGTTGGTTTGTTCTTAAGAAATACTCAAGAGTTCCTTGAAGAGAACATAATGCCTCTGTACCTTTATAACCTGTTCAAATTTAACCTTGTTGCTCTGTGGGGAGCTAAAACTTTTTTTTAACTTTCCTTATTTTCAGAGGATGAATTAGGAAAGATACAAAATTTAAAAAAAAAAAAACTTCTCTAATTTATGAAGATTATATCTCTGCAACTAGTACAAAATTGGATTGCCCAAACAGAGGCATAAGTTTGTCAGGGCCTTAAACTATTTCTTCTTTCTTTCTTTCTTTTTTTTTTTGCTCCTGTTACTGGATCTGGCTCAGAGAATGTCCTGATGAGTGATTCATCATTATTAGAGTAGGATGTCATCTCCTTTGGGAGGAGTTAGTGCAGCCACTAGGATCATATGCTTTAGAGCAGCATGTTCTCTGACTTTAGATGGGAATGGAGAGGAAAGGACAGTTCATTAAGGCAAGTGCTGGGAAATGCTGCCTACTCAACATACACCAGCAACCATTATTTCTACATTATTGAATACTGTTCATTAGGTTTCCTCTATATTTCTCCAAATCAGAATACTCCTTCAGAATATGCTTTGCATGCCACAAGACTGATGGTTTTCTAAAATATTCAAGAATATTTTAAGAAAAAAGAAAATAATGAATACTCATTGATACAATATCCTGTACACTTTATATCTGTTGCAATTAACAATTATCCATTTCTTAAAATGATGAAAATAGGTATGTGGATGTTTTACAAAACAATTGAAATAGATTCTGTTTATCAAAATCCTGATACAAGGTGATGCCATGTTTTACTAAGTTTTTCTTTTAGAACTCATAAAATTACTATTGATTGTCATTGGTGTTTCTAATTAGTAGAGAAAATTCAGTTCAAAATAATTTAGTATCTCATTCAGTTCACAAGATTTAATGAATGGTCAAGCACTGCGTTTAAAATCTCATGTCCTCCTCCCGACCCCAATTGGAACTCTGAATGCTTGACCAACTGCCAAACTTCAAGGATAATGACCAACTAGAAGATCAATTTAGACAAAACAATTTATATTCTGCAGTTTACCTTCAGGAAAATTTAAAACTAGGTCTTTCATGTATAAACAATTTTTGTTTTTTTTTCTTTTTAATTAACTCACTCTTTTATTGGTTGTGCACATTAGTGGGTTTGTTTGGGCAGATTTGCATATGCATATAGCATACTTATATTTGTTCCTCTATCAACCCTACATTACTCTTCCCTACTCAACTGGCTTCCCAGTTTTGAGAAAGTTTTAGTGTTTCTAATAGCTTCACATATATACATACCAAGGAATAGGATCAAATGGTAGTGCTATGTTTTGTTTTTTGAGATCCATGCTGATTTTTATGGTGACTATATTAATGTATATTTTCACCATCAGTGAAGAAGGCTTCTCTTTCCCTTCATTCCATCAGACTTTTTTTTTAATGGATTCTATGATAAATGTTCTAACTGGAGTGAAAACAGGATCTCTGTACTTTTGATTTGCATTTTCCTAAAGCTTAACAATGTGAAACAATTTTGCTTAAACCTACTGGCCATTTGTACTTCTTCTTTTGAGGAGTGCATGCTCAGTTCATTTGTCCATTTATTGACTGAGCTAAGTGATTTTTCATAATCACTTAACTTCAAAACTGTCTTTTAGATCTGCTGTTCTGGACTCATGTTGGTTAATTCTTCTATGTATATATGAAATAATTTTTAATCTTCTGAGTATGAGTATCTGTTTTAAGATTTTTCATGCATTCAATTTCTTTCCTTGTTGTCTGTTCATAACATCTATCATTTTCCTAAATTCTGCTATTTTTTATGTGTATCTAACCTAGATTCACTAACCATATCCTTCATTATGGTCATCATCTCTTTAGTTATCTGAAATTATTTCCTATTTGAAGTTTTCTAGAGGTCTGTATCCTCTTTCATGTACTTGCTTCGTTACTTTTACTGTCATCATTTTAGAGAGATCAAGTAGGTGGCTTTTGAATTTTTCCACCTCACTACCTTTGGATTTGCTTTGGGTAATCAGGAAGTCTGGGATTGTATCTTGATTCTGAGTCTTTTCACTTTCTATCTTTCTTAAAGCTTAATTTTTGCATTGATGCTTGTAAATTGTTTATGGTAGGTTTCTTTATGGCTAACATCAAGAACTACTTAGGAATTGACAATGGCTCCTTTTCAGAGAAGTCATCCAGGTGTAACTGACTTTCGGTTTAAGAGTCTGTTGTTAGATCCAACCTCTTATATTTATTGGAGATGAGAAGTTGCTGCCTACTTGGCCTAGCCTCTAGCTTTTTGCCAGTACTCTGTAGTACTGTACATCATACTCAGACAATCTCAGTCTTGGCATAAAAGGAAGAACAACTGATTAGGACAACTATATCATCTCAGCTAACGTAGAATGATTAGTGTTATGGTTTGTGTCTAGTTGTCCCCCCAAAGCCTCATGCAGTTATGGTGCACACTTCTGGAGTTTGTGATTCAATCATGATCCAGTTCTGGGATTACAGGTGTGAGTGCTTCTGGGATTATGGCTGTGAGTGCTACACCCAGCCTGGGGTGGATAACCTGAATGCAACATAAAGGAGATAGACTTCTCTCTGTTGCCACTACTCTTCCCTTTTGCTCTTGCTGTTTTGCCATTTTATGCTGCCATGAATGACTGCCCTCTACCATGTGCCACTCTGCCTTGGAGCAAGCCTAATATGGACTGAAACCTCCACTAACTGTGAGCTTAATTTTGGCTGTCAGGTATTTTGTTCCAGCAATGAGAGAAAAGTAGCTGAGACAATTAGTAATAACAATAGCTTCAAGCATAGCCTAGAAAATGACAAACTGTGGTAAATACTTGCACTTTTACCATATGAACAAGATTTGTAGTTTTTCACAAAATCTAAAACAAACCATAGCAAGTATCTCCACAATAAACCAATTTTACACTCAGAGAAAAAACTTCAAGAGGAGTAAGAGTCAAAAATAAAGAAACAGAAAAAGAGAAAATGTTAAAAGCAAGATTAAAGGGCAAAGGAAGATTATGCAAGCTTTGGAAAACTAGTAAAAAAAGATAGGAAGGAAAGAAATAAGAAAAAACCCAGAAACATGAAAAGAACAAAAGGAAAAATGTAGAAATATTATTCACACTCATAAAATGGTAACAATTAAGAAAAATAAAAAGTAAGGAATGTCCACCTCATGACATGTCTTTGCTGTCACTGGTAGAAAAAAGACCACAGAACATCCATATCCATTTTGCTTAATCTCAGCAAGCCTGCAGTAAAATTACATCAAGGTAATAGATAAGCCAAGCTTGCCTGCACTTCTAATTCCAGTGAAGCTCAGGCTGATCCTGGTTGCTGCCTGTGAGGAAGGTTACCGAGGTGTTCAGCTCATGATGCACCAGGTGCTTCTTGCCAAGCCAAAGTCAGCCCCCTGACCCTGGGCATCTCCTACTGCTGTGCCTCACCCTGACACTTGGAGCCCTGAGATGGAGCCAGCCCATGGCTGCTCTGAGTCCCAGGTTTGATTGGCCCCTTCCCAAAGTGCTGACTGGTCGATCATGCCCTCCTGAATGAGAATAACTCAAAAACCACTGCACTGTACAGCATTCCCAGTCTTGTTCCACTACTGTGTTCTTTGTGCAGGCCTCTGGAGTGACTAGTTAGTACACCATGGCTCTGTAGGTTTTACCACCCCTCTTATGCCATGAGCTGGGATTCATGGAGAAAGTGCTATTTTGGCATCTTCACCTCCTACACTGGAGTCCTTCTCTCTGTTCTCGCTGTGAGTTCCAATTCTTGCTTCAGATCCTCCCTGGGTCTTAGGCACCCCCTTCCTTTTTTCTTTATCTTCCCCTTGTTGTATGCCAGCATCTGGACTCAAAACCTTGGAAAGTCTTGTTATGTGACTTTTTATATTAAGGCTTTGAGTCTTTATATAATCTAGATATTAATTCTTTACTGGAAGAGTAGCTGGCAATGATTTTCACTCATTCTGTCAGCTGTCTCTTCACTTTATTGGTTATTTCCCATGCTATGAACAAACTGTTTACTATGAAGTCCCAGTTATTGATTCTTGATATTATTTCCTATGCTGTTGGAACTCTTTGCTTCCACCTACATCTTCAAGTATTCCTGCTATGTTTTCTTTTAGAAGTTTCAAATTTTTTAGATTTTTTGAAAAATAATTTTACTGAAAAACAAATAGCAATGAGACAGTTTCAAAACTGATTACTAGCACAGTTTCAATACTTAATACATTGCATATTGTTGTCTTAGTGGTTATTTATTGTGCAAGATGCAGACATGATATACTGTCCACAAACACTATTAAAACAACTCTCTCTATTCAATGATCCAAGAGAATGCAGCTGTATCTATCTTAACTATTATGAACATACAGATACAAAATGGTCATTCATTTCTATCCCTCTTTTTTGTTTAGTTTTGTCAGAGAAGTGTATTCTGTTGTCATTTAAATATTGTTGGTACCTGAATTCAGCAAAATATTTCAATATAGTCCAGTAGTCCATAATAGTAGTGGGTTTTCTGTAAGACTGGCAATGACAGACATTGTTGACTTGGCATGAGGATGGCTCAGTGGAGTAAACACTTGCCTGGCAAGTGCAAGGGCCTGAGTTCAATCCCTGATTCCACCAAAAAAAGAAAAAAAATTGACTTAAGCCTTTAATGTATGCCTTTGATTTATTTTGATATTTGCACAGGAGGAGAGATGGGGATCTATCTTTAACTTTCTGTGAACTGATATTGGTATTTCCCAGCACCATTTGTTAAACAGGCTATCTTCTCTACAACTATGTTTTTGGCTCCTTTGTCCAGAATCAAATGTTGGCAGTTTCGTGCACTTTTTTTCATTTCCTGTGTTCCATTGGTCTACATGTCAATTTCTGTGCCAATCTCATGCTGTTTTTGTTAGTATGACTTTGTAATTAGAAGTTATTGTGTGATACCTATAGCCTTGCTGTTTTTGCTAAGGATTTCTTTTGGTATCCCGGCTCTTTTGCATTTCCATATGAATTTTATTATTACTATTTTTTAGTTCTGTGCAGAATGTCATTGGTATTTTGGTGGGGATTGCATTGAAGGTCTATATTGCTTTTGGCAAAATGGCCATTTTCACAATAGTTTAGCAGTCCATAAGCATAAAAGATCTTTTTTTAAAATTTATTTTTGGTATGTATTTGGTACAGGGTTTCACTATGCAGCCACCATGCCCAGACTTTGTGGCCTGGCTAAGGGTGCCCTGGGGAAGAGGTGGGGCCAGTACATCCTGTGGTTCAAGGGCTTAAACCCCAGTCCCTATACTTGCCTAAGCAGGTGCTTAGTCCATTGAGCTATCTATTGGTCCTCATAAAAGGTCTTTTGGTCTTCTTCTATGTTCAATTTGTTTCTTCCATGTTGTGAAATTTTTGTATTAAAAGTCTTTTACTTACTTGGATAGAACAACCCTTAGATATTTTAGTTTATTTGAAGCTATAGTCAATGGAATTGTTTTCTAATTTCTTTTTCAGTTTATTCAATATTGGTGTATAGTAGAGCTATTGATTTTTCATGTTGATTTGATATTCTGCCACACTTTTTAGCTGTAAAAGAGCTTCATATTCTTTAGTCTTCCAAGTATAGATTCACAAAAGTGCAAAGAAGCATAATTTGGCTTCTTTCCTTCTTATTTATATTCCTTTTACTTTTTTATTTTCCCAAATTGCTTTAGATAAAATTTCAAGCACTATGTTAAATAATAGTGCTGAATGTGGACATTCTTGGCTCTTTCCTAATTTGAAAGAAAATGCTGTCAGTTTTTACCACACTCTGAATGATGTTGCCTGTGGGTTTAAAATGTGGGCTTTACTATATTTAGGAATAGTCTTTCAATACCTTGATTCTTTATTTTTATTTATTTTTTTATGTATTTTGTACAAGGTATACAGTGCCTCACTACTCAGATCAGACTCGTAGCTATCCTCCTATTTTTTAGCCTCCCAAGCGCTGGGGTTACAGGTGCACCCATGCCCTGTCTCATTTGCCACTCGGCGCAACCCAGGGTTGGGGCCAGCATCAGGCACACCAGGGATATGAACCCTGGTCCCTGCATCTGCCTAAGCAGGCACTTTTCTAATCTACTGAGCTGTTTGGCCAGCCTATAATACCTTGGTTCTTTATGACTTTTATCATGAAAGGATGTTGGATTTTTATTCTGGGTTCTATTTGTGTGCTACATTAGATTTATCTGTTTGTATATGTTGAAATGTTTTTCCTTCCCTGAAATGATCATTGCATATCATTTTTTAAAGTGTGTTTGATATAGGGTCTCACTATGCAGCTTGGAAATGTAGTGATTCTCTTGTTTTCAGCCTCACAGTGCTGGGATTATAGATGTGTACCACCAGGCCTGATCTCCTATATGATCTTTTAAATGATTTGTTGAATTTAGTTTGCAACTATACAAGGAAGGACTTTTATGTCTATGTTAATCAAGGATTTGATCTTTGGGGCTGGTGAGATAGATTGGTGGTCTAAGTGCCTGACTGGCAAGCTCAATGATCTGGGTTCTATCCCTAGTACCTCATGCCCTGCTAGAATGCCAGGCACACCATGCCAGCCATGGAAACTGGGCATGGTGGGCCATGCCTATTGTCCCAGCGTGAGGAGGCTGAGCTAGTATGATCACTCAGGGTTCAAGCTATGTAGTGAAACCCAGTATCAAATAGATAAAAGGAGAGAATTTAATTCTTTATTTTTGTGTCCTTCAATTGTGGTATCAAGATAACATTTGCCTTGTAGAATGAAACTGGAAGCATCTATTCATTTTTTATGTAACACTATGGGGAACACTGGTGTTGTTTTTTCTCCTCCTCCTTCTCCTCTTCTCTCTTTCTCCTCTTCCTCCCCCCCCCCTTCTCCTTCTCCTTCTCCTTCTTTCTCCTCTTCCCCTTTTTCTTGTCTTTGCTATACAGTTCAGGCTGTCTTGAGCTCACTTTGCTGCTCAGGATAATCTCAAACTTGCAATGATCCTCCTGCCTGAGCTTCCCAAGTACAGAGATTACAGGCATGTGCCACCATGCCCAGCTATTTCTTTTTTAATAATGTGGCAAAATTTAACCATGCAACTTTTGTTAGTATTCTTGGGATTGTCTTTGTTGGTGGAGTGGTTATTATTACTATCTCATAGCTTTTAACTCTTCTCTTGCTTTTCTTTATATCTTCTTGGTTCTGTATTGGCAGCCCATATGTGTGTAGATATTTATTTCATTTTTCTAGATTCTGCAGCTTACTAGAATATAGTTTTCAAGGTATTCCTAGCTAATGTTCTAGATCTCAGTGGTGTCTGTTGAAACATTTCTTTTTCATGGATAAGTCTATTCATTTATGTCTTTCTCAGTTTCTTCTGATTGATTTAACTAATGTTTTGTCAGTCTTGCTTATCTTTTAAAAGAATAAACTCTTCGATTTATTGAACCTGTGTGTTGTTCTCATAGTCTCTACCTCATTAATCTTAGGTCTGATATTTCTACTCGTTTCTTCTTGTCAAATTTGGTTTAGATTTGTTCATTTTTCTAAGGCCTTAAGATGTGCAATTAGGTTATTTATTTGAGCTCGTTCTGATTTTTCACATAGAGGTACATGAGCTTTCCTATTTGAACTGCCTTTGCTGCGTCCTCGACAGTCTGGTTCACTATATTTACATTTTCCTTTGATGTTTTGTTTTCTGCTTGCTTTCATCAATGACTCACTGTTCAAAACTGAATTATTGAATCTCTTTGTATTTGTATACTTTCCCTGGTGCCTTTTTTGTTTGATATGTAATATCATTCCATTGTCATTTGAATTTTTTTCAGTTTTTGAAATAAAAAATTTCTTTCAAATGTTTGTATTTGTTAAGTTTTGCTTTATGATCTGAAATATGATCAGTTTTGGTGAACATTCTATGGCCTGCTGAGAAAAATTGTTATTCTGTGGTAAGTAGGTAAGAGTTCTGCAGAGATCTGTTAAGTCAGTTTGATTTACAGTGTGGTTTGACTCCAATATTTCTTTGCTAGACTTTTTCCTAATGACCTCTCTATTTCTGAGCATAGAATAATGAAATGAACCACTATTTGATTGGGAACATACACATCCCATTTGTCAAATTGTGTTTGTTTCATGAGCTTTGGCATACCAGTGTTTGGTGAGTATGTATTTATAAATATCATATTTTCTTATAGAATTTTCCCTTCTGTCAATATCTTATGGCTTTCTTTGCCACATCTCTATGCAGGCACTGATAAATTATAGATATTTGGAAAAGTTATACTACATTGCTTTTCATACTTCTTGTGTTTCTGTGATACTTGTGTGGCTTCTTGGATGCGTTCTCTTTCATTTTTGTCTGAGGCCTTCTTAGCATTCAGCTTTATCTTAAAGATTTGATTTCCTAAGCCACTCAAAGAGACAACTCAAAATAGTAATTCAACAACAAAAAGATAAACAAGATATCAACACTAAGAGCAAACAAAACAAAACAATTAAAATTACCCTCAATGATAGAAATTGACAATAATAATGTAGATTCACAGACAAAGCAGATATTGGTACATAATAAAAATGCTCTGAAAGCAACAACTATGTACAGCTATTAAAAATAGAAAACAAATCAGCCTTTATGATATTAACAAAAAACCTAAAATGAATAAGTTAAAAACAATAATAGAATAAATGGAGAGGTGAGGACAAGGAATAAATGGAAGAAGAAAAATTTAAAAGGAGAGGATAGAAAGTTAAAAAGGAAGAGAGGAAATTCAGTTAAATCCACTAAAAGAATGTTAAAAGCAAGTAGAATTAGGTAAATTATGAACAAGAAAAATAAAATAAAATGCAAAGAACCAAATTAAATACAACACATAACATTTCAGTGGGACTGGGTGGAGGTCAAGGCCAATGACAGGGGCCTCCCTCCCCAGGCCTGCCCTTTTTCCTCTTATCTGCCAAGTTTCACCTGCACCTAAATTGTCAACTCTGTTATTCTACTGACTGATTTAAAAAAATAAAAGCAGCTTTATGCAGATACATTCTATGAAACACAGATCTCGCTATTCAAAATATAGAGTTCTATGTTCTATATTTGAAACGCTGTGTAACTTTTATAATGAGCAACAGTCATGTACTGTGTGATCCCATTTATATGAAATGCTCAAAACAGGTGAACATGTAGAAATAGAGAACAGGCTGGTGGTTTTCTGGACCTGGTATTAACTTCTTATGGTTGTGGAAATTTTTCTGGGATGATCTCTGTTTGATTTTAGCCAGGGTAGATGTAGTCTTTTCTTAAGTTTATTGAGTAATTGCCAAGGTGGTACCGACCTTAGGTATAAAACAATTTAATGAGAGAAAGATTATGAGATTTTTGATATGTCACTGTCATTGTGATATAGTTAGAATGAATCCAGTAGAGCCATGACTATCATCGAGGCATCAACCACACACTTGTTTTCCCACTCAGAGGCTTCATTGCAATGTTAAAATAAAATTTCTTCGTAATAGAACCCCCATGAATTTTCATCTACATTTTATTTCTGTAAAACATAAAAAATGCAAAATAATTGAAAAATTGCTTCTAAAACATTCATAAAACCTATATTTTGTTTTATTCTTTCTTCCACAAGACTCCCCTAGGCTTCCTAGAATACAGTTTTATTTAATTTGGAATGAGCCCTACTGATTTGTCATTTTCTTCTTCATTTATTCAATACAGATTCATTAGGATGCTACCATGATTCAAAAGAATGACATAAAAAGCACTTAGAAAAATATTTCTTAAAATATTAATAAGCAATTATAGAAAGATGGTAAAATTATCAGCAATAACAACAATAAAGCTGATATTTACTAAGTACTCTATCATAGAGCCTATATTAAACACTTAATATGCATGATTTCATGAATTCTTACCAGCATCTTGGGAGGCAGAAACTGTCATAATCTGTAGTTACAGATAAAAAACATGCCTTCAGAAGTTGACTTCCCCTAAGATCCCATAGTCAGCTTTAGAGCTTCTGAGTTATAAGCACATCCTCCGCATCACTGCGTAATGACATCAATCCCTGACATTGTGTCAGTTAGGAGGACCAAAAAGGAAATTGGAGTGCTAAAGTGACTCTCATTCTAGTGGGAAAACTTGACTCTTTATTATTCACCATTTACTTTTATAAAAATGCCACCAGAGTAATATTTTGATATATAACTCAAGAAATTCTTTCTCTGTACCAAATTCATCTCTTTTTCTCAAGCTGGGTAACTTGTTTCTACCTCTATAAAATGTATACTACAAAGGTAATGACACTGAGTATATTAAACAAAAACTTTTTACTTGTTGAGGAGTTTTAAAATTTCATATAAGTTATAATTTATAGAAACATCTCTTAACCAGTTTCCTCCTGACTCATGTGACATTTAACTTCAAGCAGCTTTTCAGAACTCACATATAAATCATTGTGACCTAAGATTTGGCACAGTGTAAGACAATGAATTGCCAGTTTTTTAAAATACGGGAAAACACTTTCCTGATTATCAGTTTAGTTTGTGTTAATGTGCTTACTGAATATTTATGCTCTTCTTTTGGAAAATTCCTGTTTATCTTTTGCTCATTGTTCTTAGATATACATGTACTTCTTTACTGACTTATTTAAACCAATTATTGCACATATATATAATTAAAATTCACTTTGTGTCTCTTTGTGGTTTAATAAAAAAATTTAATTCTAATTTATTTAAATTTATAACTTCATTCTTTGAATGTTTTGTGCCTTAAAATTCCATGCTATTTTGGTTATAGAAAAGTTGTTCTTTATTTTTTTAAATGTTAGTTCTTCATTTGATATTTAATGATGTGAAATTGATTTTGTGTATAAAATGAAATAGTTAATTTTAGAAAATAACTTTCACTAGTCAATTTTTATTTGAAATCCTGCAATTTCTGTTTTTAAAAATTTTTGATTTTTTATTTTTTTAAAGAGTACAAATTAGAATTAAAACAGAAAAAATACAAGTGATACAGAATTTCACTTAAAAAAGTAATATGAATTTTTCTATTTATTATAATACATAGTGTTGTCTTCCAACCAGTTATTCATATTACCAGATATATACATATAAAACTGGAAGAGGAAATATATAAGAAATTAAGAAGAGAAAAAGTACAGACAATTGAGAAAAGGAGACAAAACAAATTAAAGCATTGCCTACTTCTTTCCATAGACTAGCATAAATGCTTAGTACGGTTGTCCAAAGCATCCTGCTTACACATATAGATAAATCTCTTTCTCCCACTCCCTCTCCTGTCCTTCTCCTTAACTCAGTAACTCTTTCCTTTGGAATAAGTTCATTCCCTTTTCCCAGTATCTATTTTACCCTTTATATTCCATTTTTTTCTTTCAGGATATCACACTAAGGAGACAATATGATGTTTGTACATGTGGGTCTGATATATTTCACTTAAGAATATGCTCTCAAGTTGCTTCCATTTACCAACAAAAGACTCAAATTTTTTTATTTTACAGCTAAATAATATTCCTTTGTGTAAAAATACCACATTTTTTATCCATTCTTCAGTTGCTGAGCATCTGGGTCATTTCCAGGACTTGGCTATGACAAGTTGAGCTGCTATAAACATAGGTGAACATATAGTGCTGTAGTATGATGTTTTCAGTTCTTGAAAAATATCCAAGAGGAGAATGGCTGGCTTGAATGTGATCTCCAATGCTAGCATTTTAAGGAATCTTCACACTGGTTTCCATAGTTGTACCAGTATGCACTCTACCAACAGCACAAATGGTTTCCTCTTTTTCCACAGCCTCTCCGGCACTTGCTATTAGTTGACTTCTTGATGTTAACCATTATTTTGGGGTGACATGGTATCTCCATGTTGTTTTAATTTGCATTTCTCAAATGATGAGTGATGTTGAACATTTTTTCATATATTTACCTGCCACTTTTATTTCTTCCTCTAAGCAGTATATACTCATCTCAGATGCCCATTTTTGTATTGCATCTTTGAATTTGGGCGGCCTGACTTGTTTTTAATTTTTTGTATGATCTAGATAGAATGCCTATGTCAAAAGGACAGTTGTCTATAACTTTTCCCAGTTTGTGGGTTTTATTTTTACTCTATTGGACATTTCCGTTGAAGTGCAAAATCTTTTCAAAAAGACAAGATCTCAGTTGTTGATTCTTTGAAGTTTTTCCCCTACAGGTTGGTTTTTGTTCATGAATTCTCCGCCTACCCCTGTGTATTTAAGACTTCTACTGACATTTTTCTCCAGAAGATTTAGTGTTTTTGTTTTTTAAAAATTATTTTATTCACTTATTTTGTACGGGCCTCATGATGCATGTCTCACTCATAGTGATGCTCCTGTTTTCAACCTCTTCAGGGCTGGGATTACAAGCATGCACCACCATACCTGGACTTGGCTGCCAGCTCAACACACCTGAAGGTGGAGAAGTGTTTCTGCTTTAATATTTAAATCTTTGATCCATTTTGACTGTAGCTTTGTACATGGTGAGAGACATGGGTCTAGTTTTAGCCTTCAGTATGTGGAAAGCTATTTTTTAAGAGCATCATTTACTAAAGAGGCTATCTTTCTTCCAGTGAGGCTGTTTGGCCCCTTTATCATAGATAAAGTGGCTGAGTGTGTTGGCAGTTGTGTCTGCATGGTCTGTTCTGTTCTACTTATCCTTGGGTCTGCCTCTATGCCAGTACCATGCTGATTTTATTACAGTAACTTTATAGTACAATTTCAGGTCAGGGACTGTGATACCTCCTGCCTTTCCTTTGTTTTCCAGGATTGCTTTTGATATACTATGTCTCTTTGGGTTCCAAACAAATTTAAAGAAAGTTTTCTATAGCTCTATGAGGTATAGTAATGGTATTTTAATTGAGATTGCAGTGAATCTGTATAAAATTTTGGAGTATGGCCATTATCAGAATTTTGGTTCTTCCTACCCAGGAGCATTGAATATTTTTCCATTTTCTCAAATCCTCTTCTATCTCTTTTTACAGAGTACCATAATTTTCACTGTATAAATCCTTTATGTTCTTTGTGAGGTTGATTCCTAAGTGTTTCATTTTTTTGGATGTTATTGTGAAAGGTGTGGTTTCCCTGATTTCTTTCTCAGTGTGTTCATTGTTTGTGTACAAAAATGCTAATGATTTTTTGGTGTTGATTTTGTATCCTGCTATATTACTGAATTTGGTGATTAAGTTTACAAGACTCTTGATGCAGTTTCTGTGGTCCTCTATGACATTTAGAGTATCATGTTACCTGTTAATAATGATAATTTCACTTCTTTTCCTATCCTTATTTATTTTATTTCTCTGTCTTGTCTAATTTTTCTGGCTAGTGTTTCCAGAACTGTAGTGAATAGGAGTGGAGACAGTGGACATCCTTATCTTGTCCCTGATTTTAAAGTGAAGGTCTTTAGTTTTTGCCCATTTGGTAAGGTGTTGGCTATTTTTTTGTCATAGATGGTTTTTATCAGGTTGAGTATAGACCATCTATTCCAATTTTCTTTAGGGTTTTTATCATGAATGAGTGTTGGACATCGTTGAAAGTTTTTTTGCATCTATTGAGATGATCATGTGGTTTCTGTTCTTGGTTCTATTGATGTGGTATATTACATTTCTGTATTTGTATATGTTGAGCCATCCCTAAAATCCTGGAATAAAGCCCACTTGGTCATGATGAATAATCTCCTTGACAATTTGCAGCATTTTGTTTGTTAGTATTATGATGAGGATTTTTGTATCTATATTCATTAGAGAGATTGGTTTGTAGTTCTCTTTTTTAGTTGGATCTTCGCCTGCTTTTGGTATCAGAGTAATACTTGCCTCCTGGAATGAGTTTGAGAGAATTGTTTCCCTTTCAAGTTCGTTGAAGAGTTTAAGAAAAATTGGCATTAAACCTCTAAATTTCTTGTAGAATTCAGCTGTGATCCATGAGGACCTGGGCTTTCTTTGTTGGTAAGTTTTTATTTTTGTCACATTTTTAATTTCATTTCTCGTTATTGTGATATTCAGAGTTTATAAATTTTCTTGACTCATGTTGGGCATTTCATATGCATCTAAGAAACTGTCCATTTCCTCTTTGTTTACCATCCTGTAAAAGTAAAGATTTTGGAAGTAGGTATTGATGATATTCTTAATTTCTTTAGGCTCTGTAGAAATTTTGCCCTTTTCATTTTTATAGCATGAATTTGGATTTTGTTTTTCTTTCTTTTATTGATTAGGTTGTCTCGGGCTTAATTGATTTTATTTATTCTTTCAAAGAAACAATTATTTCATTCATATATTCTTTTTATTGTTATTTTTATCTCTAATGCATTAATTTCAACTCAAATCTTTGTAATTTCTTGCCTTCTTTGGGTTTGGGGCTTTGCTTGCTCTTGTTAATTTTAATTTTAATTTTAATTTTTTGGTGGAACTGGGGATTGAACTCAGACCCTTGCGCTTGCCAGGGAAGTGCTTAATCCACTGAGCTATCTCCCCGATCCCTTTCTTTCTTTCTTTTTTTTTTTTAAAGGGGCTTTAATTTTTTTTTATTTTTCAAAGAGTAGAAATTAAATATAAAACAGAAAAAAATACAAGTTGCTCTTTTTCTAGGAGCTTGAGTGTTTTATTTGGGCTTGTTTGGTTTTCTTAATGTGTGAATTTATTGCTATAAATTTTCCTCTTAAGACAACTTTCATTGTATCCCACAGGTTTTGGCAAGTTATATCTGAATTTTGTTTGATTTTACATATATTTTAATTTCTTCTGTGACCTATTGGTTGTTTAGGAGGTTGTTTTTTAATTTACATATGTTTATGGCATTTTTGTAATTTCTTTTTTTCTTTTTTTTGGTCCTGGGGATTGAACTCAGGACCTTATGCTTGCCAGGTAGGTGCGTATTCACCTGAGCCATCGCCCCAACCCTTAACATTTCTGTAATTTCTTTTGTCAATAATTTCCAGGTTTTTTGCACCGTGATCAGATAGTATGCATGAGGTAATTTCAATTCCTTCGCTTTTACTTAACAGTGTTTTGTGTGCGTCTATATGGTCTATTTTGGAGAATATTCTATGTGTGGCTGATAAGACTGTGTATTCTGTTGTTGCTGAGTAAAATGTTCTATAGAGGTCTACCTAGTCAGTTTCTTCACAGATTTGGTTTAATTCTGTTATTTCTTTGCTGTATTTGGCCTAGTTGATCCATCCATCTGTATTTGGCCTAGTTGTCATAGAATTTCTTTAATTGTTCTTTGTGATAGTTGTGTCTTAAAGTCCCCCATTACTAATGTATTATTGCTCATTTGATTTTGCATGTCTGTTAAAACTTATCTTATGTAGGAGGGTGCTTCTATATTGGATGTATATATATATTTATAATTGCTTTCTCTTAATCTTGCAGCTTTCCCTTAACAGGTATATAGTGACCATCCTTATCTTTTTGAATGATTTTTAAAGTTGATATTGTCAGCAATCAAGATAACTACTCCTGCTTTTTTTCTGACTACATGTGGCATGCAGGATGGTTTTCCATTCTTTGACTTTTAGTCTGTGAATTTCCTTCCGAGTTAAATGTGTTTCTTGTATGCAACATATTGTTGGATTTTGTTTCTTAATCCATTCTGCTAGTCTGTTTCTTTTGATTGGTGAATTGAGGTCATTTACATTGATGGCTATAACTGATATGTATTGGCTTATCTTTTTCATTTTAATTTTTGTTGTAGATTCTGTACTATTTTGCTCTTTTTAATTACTTGCTCTGTTTGGTGGTTCTTATCTATTTTGTTTTTTTAAGTTGTGATCACATGTCTCTTTCTAGAATATCTGTCAGTACTCTTTGTAAAGTTGGTTTGGTTCTTATGAATTTCTTTAATTGTTCTTTGTCATAGAAAAATCTCATTTCACCATTGAATTTGATAGATAGTTTTGTGGAGTACATCAATCTGGATTGGAAGTTATTTTTCTTTAGGACCTGAAATACTTAACTCCAAGTTCTTCTTGATTTGATGGTTTTCTTTGAGAAATCTGCCATGATTCTTAGGGGCTTTCCATTGTAGGTGATTTGTTTCTTCTCCTTAGCAGCTTTTAATATTCTGTTCTTTTGCTGAATTTGTGAGATCTTATTTACTATGTGTCCAGGTGTAGATTTATTGTGATTATGGCTGTGTGGAATTCTATATGCCTCGCTTATCTCTAAGTCAGTCTTTTATTCTCATATTTAGAGAAAATTTCCTGCTGGTATTTCTGCTAATAGTCTTTTGGTGTCATTTTTGCTGCCTCCCACTACTTCATTAACACCTATTATTCTTGCATTATTTTTCTTTGCCTTGTCTTTTAGCTGCTGAATTATTTCCTTGTTCATTTTTTGTTTTGAGAAATCTTTTATTTCATGTTCATTAGCTGCAACAGTGTCTTCAAGGTCTGAATGTCTATCTTCAGTTTAATTCATGAAGCTTGGCCAGCTTTCAATGGAGTTTTTAATTTCCTCAAAGGCTGTTTGAATCTGTTTCATGCATTCTATTTCTTTCCTGTATTGTCCATTCAGTGTTTCCATCATTTTCCTATTCTCCTCTATTTCTTTTTACCCATAGCTTCTTTAGCTGTGCTGAGCAATTCTTTCACAATTGTTGTCCTTTCACTTTGGACCTGAGAGATTATTTCTGGTCTTATTTCTTCTATAGCCTGATGGACTTGTTTCTTTACTTCAGGTGCTATCACTTCAGAGATTTCAGGTCTGTGATTTCCAAGTTCTTGTATGTCTTTGTCTCCTGGCTTTGTTCTGGGTAGGCTAGAAGACAGAGATTGCCTTCTGTTCCTGTATTCTGGCATTTCTAATGTTCCCAGTAATCACCCAGACAGAGATCTGTAGGCTTCCCAGAGTCTGCCAAAAGTTATTAAATGGCTCCAGGAAATCTCCGTGCCCACTCGCAATGGGCCCAAAGATAGCAGCTCTGCTTCATCCCATAGGCTACTCCTCCTAAGTTCTTAAATTTTGGACCAGCACCAGCAGAAGCTCCAGGCCATGCGCTGTGGTTAAGGAAGGCCAGAGCTTACTAGCGTCCCACAGGCTTCTCAGAGTCTGCCAAAGTTCTTATATCAAATCCTGTCATTTTAACAAATCTGCTATGCCACATTCATTCTATATACAATTTTCAGATAAGATTTTCTCTATTTGTGGCTTTTATCCCACTGGTAAGCTTTGTCTTCCTATTTCAATAATCATTTCACTTGCTTTCATGTTTTATAAGGTTTTGATATCTAGTGTGATAGTTTATTTTTGCTTTCTTTTTTGTTTGTTCTTGAGTTATTTTAATATTGTTAATACATTATTTTTCCATATAAATTTTAAATAAGTTTATCACACTATGTGAGAAATTATTAGAATACCTAACATAATTTAATTCATGTATTCTTTTATTATATAGGTGAATTTAGTAACTTTCACTTTCTTAGATTTTTGTCATATGTGCTGTATTATCAGCACAAGAAAATTTAAAGTCATGGACTTTAAGGGAAAGATAGGCAGACTGCAGAATAACGTGAAACTATTGCTTTATAACATGATAAACAACTGTATGTCTGTGCGCATGTAATTGTGTTTTCTTTAGGACTTCACTTAGCCATACAGATTTTTATGCTTTCTATTCACTTGTATGATTTTTTTTGTTAAAGGCCATTTATGATTTTTCAAGTTTTCTACTGTTCGTTGCATTTTATTATATTCATTTAGTTTTTAGTTATTTATTAGAATGTTTTGTGAGCAGAATAACTACATTCAATAATTGTAGAAGTGGTGTGTTTAGCATTATGGTCTCTTTTTGCATTTTGTATTTATTTATTTGTATTAATTTTATTGAGAAACAGTAATGAAACAGTTTCAAAACTGATTAATAGGACAGGTTCAATAATTAAGACATTGCATATTGTTATCTTCTTAGTGGTTATTCATAGTACAAGGTGCAGGCATGATATCCTGTCCAATTACTATTAGTACAAATCTTTCTTTTCTTTGAATTAAGAGAAAATAGCTGTATATCTATCCTTACTATTTTGTGTATGCAAATACAAAATGGTCCTTCATTTGTATCCCTTTTTTTGTTTAGTTTTGTTAGAGATGGGTATTATATTGTCATTTAAATATTGTAGGTATGTGAATTCAGCAAAATAATCCAATATAGTCCAGTAGTC
>NDGM011053773.1:0-19336 GCA_002564305.1 Octomys mimax | reverse complement strand
AAAGTTTTGAACTAATAGTGTTTAGACAAGATATCATGTCTGCATCTTATACTATGAATAACCACTATGAAGATAACATTACGAAATGTATTAATTATTGTAACTGTCCTACTAACCTGTTTTGAAACTGTCTCATTTGCTACTTCTTTCTCAATAAAATTAATATAAAAAATGCATCCCACCCCTTCCTCAGAACTTCTGAGGTATTTTAACTCAAAATAACTAGTCTTTCTAAGATCTTAGTTTGCTGTAAACACTGTGTGAAAGAACTGGGCTAGAGAGCTTGAGTCCCAATTGTTTGCTTTCAATCCACAGAGGCACCTGTAATGGGTGATCACTAAACAATTGAACTCTTCCTGTGCTCTGTTTATCTCTTATTAGCTCTACACTGGGAAGCTTTGTGGCTACACAACTCAGGACCTCTCCTGGAAACCCAAGAGCTATTTTTCTCCTCATTTCCAATAAAATCTCACCTAACCTCAAAANAAAAAAAAAAAAAAAAGATAAAATCTTAAATCAATATTTATTTGCTTTGCCAAGTTTTTGGGCAGATTTTATGATATACCTTCAAGTTACAGAAAATAATAAAGGGTAAGAAGCACCAAACCTACTAAAGGTGAGGGAAGTGAGAACACAGTGTTCTGCTTTGCAACACAACTTCCAGTATCCTATGGGAATAATGGAGAAGGTGGCTCAACACATTCTGATGTGAAATTTGGGTGGAGTTAAGGCAGATGCAAAAATGGAAGTATTATACAGTAAAGGATACTTTAATATGTTTCAAAAGCTTTGAAAAAATGACATAGTAAAAGATATTCTGTGTTTTAAGAACTTTAAAAATTTATGTAATGATAAAAGATATATATATATATATATATATATAAATGCATATATATGAAGTATGAGGAGCTATTTAAAAGGCATGCTATAGTTTGTTAATCACTTAATTAATTAATTAATGCCAGAAATCTGACTCAAGACCTCCTGCTTTCCAGGCAGGCTCTGTGCCACTGAGCTATATTTTGTAAATTTTCAAAAGCATGTTATAACTTCTAAATGAAAATTATTAAAAATTATAAGAACATAGATTATGAGAAATAGATTAAGAAGGGACATAAATAGACAGAATTGGGCCATGAAATAGCTCAGCTGTCTAAGTACCTGCCTAGGCAAGTGCAAGAACCCACGCTCAATCCCTGGTACCACATGCCATACCATTCCCACCTTGGCCTCGCTGAGCTGGCCACCAAGACAGGGTGTGGTGGTGCACACCTGTAATCCCAGAGCTGGTGAGGCTATGACAGGAGGATCATTATGAGTCTGAGCTGTGTAGTTAGAACCTGCACCAAATACATTAACAAAGAGTTTATCAGTAATGGAATCTTCTTTAGAGGAATAATCTAGTAGACTACAGTAAAAAGTATCTAGCACATTCATTTTTGGTTCAATCTGCATGACCATTTGGAATTGGATAGCTTCTAGGTAAAATGAAATAAAGTCCACCAAGAGATTAAGAAAGAATAGCCTAAACATAAGACCCAGAATGGTAAAGAAAATCAGTGAAGGAACCAAGGTTAGAAATTTTTTTTAAGGTATGGAAGTGGAGATTACAACCAGTTAGATCTGAGACCTGCCTATTTATGGATGTTATCTGTAAGTCTGATGTTTCTCTTATGAAGGTACTTTTCCAGCTGATGTGAATTACTTACCCAAGGATAAAAAGCTTAAAACCCCTGAAGAGCCTTAAACTACCTTAATAGATATAGCATGGCATTAATTTTGAATAACACAAGTCTCACTTTAACTTGGTCTTAAATACTCAGCCAAAAATTATAACTGAAATTTATAAAAATTAATAATATGTACTAAATATAGAAAGGGGACTCCAAAGTCTACACTGGCTCTGCCAGTAGTCCGCAGCTCCACTTATTGTTGACTACTACTCTTATGGTTTGATTAGGCTAAAAAACTACAGCAACAGCTGTAGAAGCTCAACAAAAGTCTTTAATTTACTAAGATAAAATTATCCTTCAAAATTGCAGAGCTCTCCATCTTCTTTCAGCTAAAACTAGAGGGCCTTGTGCACCAATAAATATGTTTAAATTGAGGAGTTTCTGAGATTTCCATCCTGTAGTTGATTTCAATTTGTTTATTTGAGACATAATATATGGATGGGAAAAAAGTGGTACAGATATTAAATGGAAAAAGTCAAGTAAGGTCTTCTCTCGTACGAAAGGGATATTTAGTATTTTGAAACTAATAGAAGTGTATTGGTGGGAAAAACAAATAAAACATATTAATGGTGACCGCAAAATAACTTACTGGTTCATACCAATGGAACTTTTGAACAATGATAGTTCATAATTTGTGCTCCATGTGAAATATATACAACATTTTGGCTCTCATCTGTGTGGTAAAATACGACAAAGTACAATGCATACTCCCCATAATAAAATTTTCCTCTAAGTTGATTATTAATAATTATTTTAACCATTCACAGGTATTAGAGTTTTGATTAATGCATTCTTTGCTATATATTCCTATCATACCAAATATTTTTCACTCAATGTGTACTTTATAGTTGAATATCAACTCTGTAGTGCAGAATGACAAATAACTGGAATTATGCAAGAGTTTCACATTTAATCAAAGCAACTATGGTTGAATGAGACATTTAATTGGTATGCACAAATCTAGGTTTTTTGAAGGAAAATTATGGATAATGTGAAACATGAATTTCAGTATAAACTGAAATTGAATAGCTTTTATCCTATAAACTTTATATACAGAGAAAATAAAGGTGGTGAAATTCATGTTTATTTGGGTCATTATCTCCTGGCTCTACAGTTTTCTAGCAGTGTCCAATTCAAGCTGTGAGTCTTCTCTCATCAGTAGTCAAAGAAGGGGTAGAGCACAGACCTGTGGCTGGCGACCAGCAAGGTAGCCAGTGGGCTTATGGCACGGTGCCAGTTTTGGGACTTTGAAATCCACAGATTCAGGCTAAATCTGGACTCTGGTCATGAGAATAGAGTGTGACTCACACATTCTGGGTATCTCTTGCTAGCCTGACCACAGCACCCTGACCATGGTTGTCTCCTGTGGTTGTCCCTCAGCTGGTCATTGTGGAAGTCTACCCTTGGGAACACTGCATGAAACCCATGTTGACTTCTAACTGAATAACTATAACACAATAGACATGTTGTTTAAGCTAAAAGATCAGTGTTAATTTGTTACATAGTGATGGACAGTGAACACAATTGAGCTTGCCATTCTATAAAAGTGAAATATTAAATATAAATGCTTAACTCTGTTGCTTTCTAAAACAACTTAAACAACAGAAGAGTGATTCCTAAGCACAATACAGAAACAGTAAACACAGTAGAAAAAGTAGAAATCTTGTTTTAAAAGTAGATCCCTTAGAAATATCCTTTTGTTTTTAACTGCTGATTGCTTCTCAGAAATCCTACCAGAAAACTAGTTTTATTTTGGATGATAGTAAAACTGTGCACACAATATGAGACCCTAAATGCATTTAAAGATGAAGATATTATTCTGAAGTGAGATAAAGGCTTGTATGAACCTCTACTGTTAGAATATTGGTAGCCAGACACCTGCAATACATACTTTGAAAAAGGGAGATTAAGAATCTTACCTGAGAAATGTTACTAATCTAAGAGAAGAATCGCAGACCGGCAGAAATCAGCAGTACAATTATCTGAACCATCACTATCTTGTTAGTCTATAGAGGGGAATAGTCAATTTTTTTTTATTTTTCTTGATATATATATATATATATATATATATATATATATATATATTGCATGATTCTATCTGGTAATCTGGACAAGTAATTTAAAGACAATATTATGCAATAAAGCAACCATTGTCCAATTCCTATTTTTTTTTTTTGGTGAAGTTCTGTATGGTTTCTACTTTTTCTGTTTTTACTATTTTGTATTCTCTTAAGATAAAAATAACTTTCAAAAAATTGAATCTGGAGCAGATGGAGGAATCATAACCACATAAACTTCATGAATATTTCTGAGGTCACTGGTCATTTCTCTGCCCCAGGTTTGCTGGTGTGATCAATGGGACAGAGAGCACACTTGGTCACTTCCTCCTGACCTGCCTCGCAGGATCTCTGCCACAGCTTAGGCCAGCTCTTTCACACTGGCCTTTTGTCACTGCTGTTAAACACACAGAGTTGGGCAGATTCAAAGAGGGTCAGGATAGCTCCTTGAGCACAGGTCCACAGGAAGGTGGAGGGCCAAGTGTCGTACACAGGTTCAGGGATCTAGAATCAATGCAGGTTCAGTGCAGCTTCCATAACCACAGCAAGCTATTTCCTTGGATTTTTTGAATAATTATATCTCTTTTTAGCCTAAATCTTACTGATTAATTGATGCTAGATTTGTTACTATTGAAGTTTGATAGAACTGCAGTTCTTGAAAGACTATTTTTAAGACTAGTCTGACATATTATTTGTTATACTATGGGCAAAGACAGAAGCCCATTTTCCTTAAACCATAACATGACCATTTGGAAACTTAAAAATAATAAAAATCACCTTGCTAGGTTAAAAAAAATAAGAACAGGCCTAAAGATACTAATTTTAGGTATATAGTTGAACTGTATTACTCAGGAGGAAAGATCAGGGTTTGACTTACTGCATATATTTGCATAAAACATCAATGATTTTTATAATTTATCTATTATTAAACAGGAACAAAGATGTATTGATCTTTTTAAACATTTGAAAATCATTCAATATGAAAGACCCAAAATCATACATGTAAAAATGCACTTGAAACTGATATAATGTAGAAAGGAAAAAATACTGAAAACATACTAGTATAGTAACTATTTATTTACTTATTTAATTGGTGCAAGTTCTCACCATGCAGTTCAGACTCTCCAGCACTGGGATTACAGGCATGTACCACCATACCTGGTTTTGGTGGCTGGCTCAGCCATGGGCCAGCACGGCATGTGGTACCAGGGATCAAACCAAGGTCCTCGTGCTTGCCATGCAGACACTGAGACTGCTGAACTATCTCCCTGAATCCACTAGTATATATAACTTAGGAGATAAAAACATGCATTAGTGAAACAAGAAGAGAACTATTTTAAAAATAAACATTAAGCAAACAAAACTAATTTTGAAAATTAAACCTAGTGAAGTTATGAGTCTTGGACAATAAATGACATGAAATGAACTAAACTGACATAAAAGAAAGTCACAATATTTCCACAGTTTGTCTTTTATTTGTCATCTCTGTATTTTTCTGGAGTATCAAGAACAAGCTAAAAAAATTAGAAATTTATATTTAAATCATGATGGAATTACTCAGAAGAATATTTGGTGCATGAGAAGAATACAAGGAGAAAGTAGGTAGAATAGAAACTAGTTTAATTTAATAATCTTATATGAAATTTTTGAACCTTTCATCTATTGTCTTTCATTTTCTATAGTGATAATATGTATTCATACAGTGAAGGCATGTACACTTTCTACTATAGATATATTTATGTATATATACATAATTTTGTACACATATATGGAAGTATGCATGATTACACGTGGAATAACATCTTTGAAATTCAAAAGGAAAATCATATATAAAGTGTGTGTGTGTGTGTGTGTGTGTGTGTGTGTCTCCAAGAGGATTGATCTTAGAAAAAGGGAGGCCTAATTTAGAGAACTATTAGTATCCAGTTCAGCCTTGGACCCTGTAAAACAGGAATCAGCTAACGTATCCCTTTATCATCTTGTCCAGACTATTAGGGACCAAAATCTTCATCATGGACTAATGACAAGGAACTTTAGCTGTGTATGGATAGGCATAAGATATCCTAGGAAAAGTGAAAACCTGAAGTTAAGTATTATGCAGTTATGCATGCTTCCACGAAGGTATTCTAAATTCAGGAATTTTTGTTATTTGTCTTCTGAACAATGAAACCATAGTAAAACCAAATAATCCGATTAAGAAAAATATCTCTCTGTTATGGTTTGTTTATAGTTGTCCCCCCAATGTCTCATGCAGTCACTGGGGTATGGTTTTAGAGTTGTGATTAATTCATTACCCAAAGCTGAGGTTATGGGTGTGAGTACTACTGGGATTATGGTAAGTGCTACCCCCACCTTGGGGAAGACAGCCTAAAAACAACATAAGGAAAGGAGAAAAGCTTGCCTCTACCACTGCTGCCAGGGCTTCTCCCTTGGCCCTGCTGTTTTCTGCCACCGTGAGCTGCTGCCCTCTGCCATGTGCCACTCTTCCTTGGAGCCAACTGAGTATGGACTGAAACCTTCACTAACTGTGAGTTAAATAAACCTTTCCTTCTTTAATTTTGGATGTTTGGTATTTTGTCCCTGCAATTAGACAAAAGTAACTAAGACACTCTCCCAATATTTAATATATAATAGGGCTCTCACTGAAAATACAGGCCAGGAAGCAAGTGTAAAGCAATGGCTAGCCACAGGTATTTTTCGTCATAGTTGTTCACCAAATGAATGATTAAAAGACAGATGTAATACAAAAAAAAAAAAAAGAGAGAGAATATAGGACTGAGAAGCATGAGGCTACAGTGAACATACAGGAATCCAAAAACATATAAAGACCAATGAAAACATATTAGTTTAAAAAGATCACAAATAATTTTTATTAAAACATTTTGAAAAAGTGCACCACTCTACAAACATAAGAGAAAATGTAGCCATGGTGGTGCATACCTATAATTGCAGCACTGGGAGACTAAGATAGGAGAGTCATAGATTCAAGACCAGCCAGGGGACACTGTAACTTAATAGACTCTCTAAATAAATACTTGGATGTAGCTCAGTGCATAGACCCTGAGTTTGATCCCTAGTACTATTGAAATAAAACAAAAAACTCATAAAAGGGGGAGAAAGAGTATATGGCTGAATTTAACTTGTTCTTACATCTTTATTTTAATTAAAAGAATAGAAAACATTAATGAAATTTGAATTTCAATAGGTCACATATATAAGGTTTAATTTTAAGGTTGCTAAAATAAAAGACAGGGAATGTATAAGATGGAGGAATAGAGGCCATCAAGATAGCTCAGTGGACTAAGCACCAATTCGGCAAGTGCAGAGTGCAGAGTTTGATCCCTGGTCCTGCATGCCATGCTGGCCCTGTCCCCTAGGCACACTGTGTGAATGGGTCCAGGCGCGATGGCGCATGTCTATAATCCCAGCACTGGGGAGGCTGAGAACAGGAGGATCACTACAAGTCCAAGCTACATAATGAGACCCCATACAAAATACATTTTTTAAAAAAAGATGGTGAAATAAAGAAATGCATGATCTAAAAAAGGGCTGAAAAACTCCAAGCAAAGCTGTGATTAGGAGTCTATGAACTTATATTTACATTAAGCACATATTTGTCTATCAACATATATATATATATATATATATATATATATATATATATTAGGTATCATGTATATATGTAATATATATCCACATATATGTACACATATATACAGCAACAAACATGGGAAGCATATTATAAATTTCTAGATAGTGATGATTTTTCTAGAGAAAGGGAGAGAGATGGAATAGTGTAGAGTTAGGAAAAAAGCTGGTAGCTGTTTCAGCTAGTTCTATCATACTTTATATTATTAAATTTATACAAAGCAGGTATGCCTAAGTATCATGTATCATTTTTTTACCTCTAGATCTGACATACATAGAAATGAGAAAATTTTCTGCCTATTTGAAATATTTTATAATCTCTTTAAGTATCTACTGACTTTCTGCATTTTAGAGGTTTTTTTTTAACCTTCTTGCTATTTATGGAGGTCTCTATGGACCAATGATTCTACCTTCTTGTAGATCACCTTAATCTTCTATTTACTTTCCTAACCCATCAAGTATCAACAGTTCTTAGCACATATGCTCATATTCCTAGTGCCTTCCTCCCTCCAGGCCTCCAATGACACGAGGAGAAATGCAATTCTTATTGCACAAGACATCCTACAGTTTGAAGCACTGCACACAGTCACTAAATATTTATTCTCAAGTATCCAAATTATGTGGGATAGTAAATTGTTTTTTGAAAAGATTTTCAATAGACTTTATAGGAGTGTAGACTATGCTTCATTTGTGAATTTAATTTAAAAACCTAGTAAGGAGCCTCTCTGAAATAATATCTTCACCTGTAAAAGGAGGATGATTTGCCATTCAAGTAGACTGACAGGTTTACAGTAGAAAATGATAAACTGGAGCACAGATGTGATTCTTTATAGGAGTAAGGTTCTAACATACTTGTTCTCTTTATCATGCACTAGTCATTAACAATGTAGCTCTTTTTTTATACTGGGGATCAAACTTGGGACCTTACACTTGCCAGACAGGTGCTTACGCAACTAAACTATATCCTCGGTGACACTGTGAAATAGCCATGAGTTCATGAATTTACAGGTTAAAAAAAATCCAAATTTGGAATAAAAAGCCAACAGTTCCACTTAGTGATGAGGACCATTATCTCTGAACCTATAGTTACAAGCTATAGCTAGTTAGCATTGTGAATTAATTCTGTTGGCACCTTGGTGGTAAAATACATATTCTAAGAACTACTCTGTTCCAAGACTGAAAACACATTTTAGTATGTAAAACCCTGTCCAGTGAGCCAACTGAATACCTTAGTAAAAGATGATTACATATTTAAACAAAATCAGAAAAATATATATTTTTTCTGCTTTACTTACTGTGGCTTTTAAAATACTGGTTCATGAAAGGTTAGATGCTTATAGAGATTCCTTCAAGAAATGCAATTCTCAGGTAATCAGAATTAGTAAGTTCTGGTTTTATCTTCCTGAATGAAGTATCTCAGCAATAAGAAGCAAAAATGAAAGTAATTCTCAAAGAATAACTTGTAGCGCATTGGATCATCCTCTTTTACTAGTTAATTGTCATAGGATAAATGGAAGGAAGCAAGGAATATGGATAATTGGCTGTGGAAAAGTGGAAAAATGATAAGCACACTGCAAAAATTAAACCCAATCATGTTTCAAAAGTTTAATATAGATTTTATAAAACTGAACTTGCAGTACTGAATATGAGTTTATATTTTGTACCTTAAATAATCTTGTACATTTAAATAATTATATATTGCATGCCAAAAAGTACAATTAGCTTGGTACTAATTTGAATATGTACAATGTAATTCAAGCATACATTCTGAAGTTAAGTTCATAGACATTCTATGCCGTCACGCTAAACCCTTTTCATAGTAAGGATTGGCAGAAGGATTCAAACTACACATAAAATGTAAGTCAATTTCTCCATGACCTCAGTCTTCTGCCAGTTGCAGTAATATATGATGTGAATTCATCTTGTCAAGACAAAAAAGGTTTTCAAATATTGAGACAACTGAATTATTTTCATTGTATTTAAATGTATAGGTAAATGAATTTCAAACAGCATAAGAATTTTTTTCAGAAATAATTAATGATAAAATATTTGTATTTTTCATTTGGTATATATTTACAAAGTGTACTCACATATTGCTGAAAAGAATAAATATTTGGATTGAAGATAAGCATTATCAAAATAATTATATTTCTTTTATTTACAACATTTTGATAAATAGAATGAAATATTTTACTGTAACAAGAGCTATCTCATGAAAATATTATAAAAAGGGTCTATTTTCCAGTTGTTGAGTAGAGTTATGCAGTTCAATGAGTACATTAAGTTTCTTGCTTATGAGCCATAACATTGGTGGACTAAAAATTATCTTGACTGAAATTGACTTTTACTGTTTGTGATGTAAGCTCTTATAACTTCCTGAAAGATAGATACTGAAGCTTATTTTTTACTCATTCAATAAAATGTGTAACTTTTCACTGCTGAGACACGTCATATACAGACTAAACATCTTACATGAAATCACTTCAATAGGAAGTCCTTCAGGCTAAAATATACGTAACAAATGACTTAGCCTGGAATTATCTGTGTCAAAAAAAAAATAAGCAAAAGAAGAAGAAAAGCAATTCTTTATTTTTATCCAAATATATCATACTTCATAATTGAGTTTGAACATAAACTTTACCATATATCATCCAAACCAAGACATTGTAATAGTGAAAGGATTGCTACTAATTACACAAGTACAACAAATATAAACTGGAATTTTCCTGGGCAGACTGAAACTTCGAAATAGGGGTTAAACTGCAATTACATGCAGAAATCATACCTTTCCCACATGCGTGGAAAAAGAAAAATAATATCATTCACTTGCATTAATTAATTTGGGCAACAGTAGCTCTTTCTCATTTTCATGTCTCTGTTCAAATATTACCCACCTCCCTAAGCTAGTCACTTCTTCCAAAATAATTAACTCTTATTCTATATTTCCCATTATGTCCCTGTCTTTTCATTTAACTTTACTCTCCTACTGGCACGCACTGTTCATGAAGAATTTCCTCCTAAGAAATAGCCATGCTCAAATCTCCAGGAACTAAACAATGCTTAGGACATAGAAGGCATGCAAAGATATTGTTGAATGAATGAATACATTCAGAGAGTCTGTTTTTGGTTCTTCCTTTTTGTACCAAAACCAAATTACAATGACTCTCCAAAGTGAATTATGGCTCTGTTTAGTTTTAAGGTGTTGGACTAAATGATCTATGCAGTTTCTACCACTGCTAATACATATACTATGCCCTTTGTCCCTTTTTCTCATTCTGTTGCATTCCTATATCCAGGAAATAAGAAAACTTGGTGACCAAGGGATGGGACAACCACTCTGTTTGCAGTGGATGAATGCTAAAAAATGATCATTTTGCCAGTAATGATTCCCTGGTATATGTTTGCACCTACAGAATTTGGTTGATACAGAGGTAGCCAGAAGATATTATTGTAGTTAATAATGGAATTGTTGATGCAATAATTTGCCAATAATAAAATTATTATTAGGTAGCTATAAATAGGAAGTGATTGTACCTCAAACCAGCCATTAGTGATTTATATATCAATGAGAACCGGATTGATTGTGGGTATACTTATATTGCAATGCCTGAAGAAGCTTCACAGAAAAAGTTATAGTATATTGATGAGAAGCTCTTCTACAACCTTATAAATGTCTCTGCATTCCAAAGCTTTTTCTACTGACCAACAGTTTTGATTTCCACTAATGAGTTGTGAATGTTATTAGATAATTGGCTTAGAAAAATAATGTTGCTAAAATTATTTGAGTAAACTATAGATCCAAACACCAATAAAATCAATATTCTCAAAAAATTGTGTAACATATTTTCAACCCATTACATCTTAATTTCTCCCAGGTCTGTTAAAACACTCCTTCCTAACTGTAAGTGACATGCCTGGGATGGGATTTCCAGTTGAAGAAAAAGTCTATCCTCTCACAACAAGTGCCATAAACAAGAGAACAGCATAAAAAAGAGACTCAAATAGACATACATATTTTAAGCATAAGTATTTATCATCTATGTTGTAGTATTTTCATGTCTCCTTAAACATAAGTTTTGGGTTTATTTTAATGAACAAAAGTACCAGAAGAATAAATATGTTTCCAATTGAATTAGTTTCAAATAGAGCTCATTAACTATGCAATTTTGCAGATTCTGATATATTCAAATATAACCTGCTTACTGTTAGAATAATTGAGTATTTTTTCAGAGCACACATTTATATTAGGTCATTCAAGAGAAGTTCTAGAGATTTTAATTAGTCCAGAAGTGCACAAATTCTCAAATTAATCAACATTTATTTCCCCCAATACTAGTAATTTTTAAAAATCATGAAAAATTTTAAAGATATATCATGTATTGGAATGCTCAAAAATTAACAAGTTAACCATATGATTATACTTTTGGAAGGCCATAAATAGCATAAACTTGCATGACTTTCTCATGATAAAATACAATTGAAAACCTCCTATGACCTTAAACAGCAAAAACATCAAATGAGATTTTTAAATGACAAATAATTTAAGGCTAAAATATTTGGTATTAATAATTAATGTCAGTAGCCTTTCTACTCTAATAAAGTAAACATGCACAAGAACTACAGTTTTGAACAAAACATCACAATTGTATCAGATATATATGTATGTGTATGTATATATAAATGTGTGTGTGTGTGTGCGTGCGTGCGTGTGTGTGTGTGTGTGTGTAATTTTTCACCCTGAAAGCTATCCACTCATGTTTGGCTTAATACATATTTTAGAAATGATGGGGAGAGTACCTCCTCTTTAAATATATATTTATATATATATATATTTTTTTTCCAGAATGTACAATATAAATATGTCATATATAAATCATGCCATAAAACTAAATGCAAAATTTGCACATTATTGCATGCTTGATGTGATAATACATGCCCATTAATAACTTCCTCATGATGTCCTCCCTTCATATCTTTGTTTTCTGCACAGTTGCTGTTCTTGGGAATGGAGAGTTCTCAAATATGTTTATTGAACTGGGGTAAAATGAACCTTTCAAATTTCTTAGGGAGGATTATCTCGTCAGCCAAATATTGGACTATGCCTAAATCAAAACATTAAATAATGCCTAAGGGGGTGTTTTGTTATGTGAAGCGATCAGAATTCATTTTTCTTAATTTGGCTGGAAGATTTCCTTCCATCCTGGCTGCTCCTCCAGCCATCTTTTGAAGCTTTGGTGGCAAATCAGCCACAGACTGACTCATGGGGTCAGATAACATCTTGGTGGTTTTTGATACCAGTTTTTCTTCTGAGTTTCCAGGAACTGAACTTATTCGTTGAAGTTTCATGGGCAAATCTCCCAAGCTGTAGGCTTTTTCTGAAGTTGTAGAACTCATCCTTAAGAGTTTCTTTGGAAAGTCTTCTCTTCCAGTAATTTTCTGCAGCTTTGATGGAAGTTTTGTACTAATGTCATCGAGCCCATCTAAGCACTCCACTGAATTGTGTCTTTCTTTGCTGTTAGTTATGGCTGGAGCTATTAAAGGGGAAGACATGAGCAGCATTTCTTCCTGCTCTTTCACACTGTAAGGTGGAGTAGGGACTTCAAATGTTGCATGGAACTGAGAGTAATCAACTTTGAAGAATCCTTCTTCTAAAGAAATTACAGGGAAAAATCGGTGACCCCAAAGAACTTCATCCTCAGTATATGATGTTCGAGCTTGACAAGTCATCCCTACAAACAGAAAAGAAGCATTGATAAATTATGCAATTCATACACATGCAAAGAAGATTAGTAATTCACGTGGCTCACTTATTTGAGTAGAGTAAATGGTAGGATAGAAGTTTTACTATAGGCTAACAACTTTGCTACATATACTTTCTTCTAATTATAAACAAGGTACTCACACTGACAGCTGGAAGGGTAATACATCGTAACAAATGTGTAACTTAAGTTTTCAGCCATAAACAAAGAGAACTAATAGATTAATTTCAGAATATATAAGTCTCTACAAGGAGCTGGAGGGACAAATTATGTAGTCATTTTCTATTTTTAAAGAAACAACGTGATACATGAAACAAACTATACTGAATCCACACTCTCCCATTTGGTAAACTTAAACAAGATATTTGAGAACAACTTTCCTCTTATTAGAGAATATAAAACAACACCTGTTTCATCCTGTGAGCATGAATAAAATAGCATATACAGAGCTGTAAAGAGTATCACGTAACATCTACACATAGTTAACTTTTAAGAAATGAGAGATCACAGTTTTCTCTTTAACAGTGAAAATTTACAATGAAAGACAAAAGGACTGAAAACTCTCCTAAATTAATAAAAGTTAAAGATATTTCTGTATTTAAGAATGATAAGTCACACTGGTTATTCTGTTCTTGTGGACCTATAAAGCCAGAATTAGCTTTTGCTGAAATTTTAATAATTTATAATGCTGAAATCAGTAATCTGGGCCAATTGATTTGCTCTAAGAAATTATGGAACTGGGTTCTGGAAATATCAGTTGTGTTATTTGCTATATATTTTTTTGCTTGAATGATATTTACATCATAGTGCTCTGATTCACATAATTTTATTATCTTCAAAAATCACTTACTTAGATTGAATTATTATGAAATCAATTACCCTCTGAGTACTCACTTTTGGAAAGCCTAAAAGTACATAAACTAAAGCCATGTATCAAATTTTAGTTTTAAAATAGTCAGAAGATATGTTTGTGTACATAGTAAAATCCACATCTCTTATATATACTATACCATATAGCATATACTATGTATAGTATGAATGTATATATACTGCATATATACTTAGTATATACTATATATAGTGTATATATATCAAAGGTTATTAAAATATAAAAAGATAGATGCACTAAAAATCATCCTTTTAATAATTTTTATTTAAACTGGTAATGACAGTCTCTCACTTCATTTATTTCAGTTGCTCCATCACATAAGTGATTTCTATTGTTTTAAGGTAAGAATAGCTTGAATAAAGAAATATTCTTTGTTTTTCTTCATAAGTAGTAATCACAAATACAATATTTACAATTAGAATAAAATGCATAACTAAAGACCACAAGAGGATTTTTCAACTTAACTTGATCATAAGTTTTTACTCTATTAAATCCCTTTGTAATCTAGTCAAATGAATACTAAATATAATATTATTATATTTTACACAGGATTAATTATTATTATACTCCATCTTTTAACTTAAAAAACATATAGGACATGAAAGCCTGTCATGAATCAAGGACTAAGCTAGGTACTCATTCTTTATTTTATTCTAATCATTGACATAGTCTTTGATTCAGAAGAAATTACTTTGTTATTTTAAAGATAAGGAATTGAAATTTGAGAGAGATTAAATTTCTACTTTTCTTGCAAACTTACAAAAATATAGAGAAAATGTATTGGCATCATCCTAATTTCTCCTTGTGTAGAGGGCTTTACTTTGCATGATGTCTATAGTCTATTATTTAAATTTTCATTTCTAATTTAATATTATAGCTGTCATGGTGCAAATATGACTGTCACCAAATATCTGTATTCTTCATAAATATTAATCAGGAGTAGTCATAGAAATAGTCATGTGTGAAGAAAATAAACTACTTATAAAGTTATTTATAATTTTATGAGCACACAAACAGCATCATTATGTAGTTTCAGTGTTCTAGCCTCTGACTAAATATTGCAAAAGAAGCAATTATAAGTCACCACTTCATCAGAAATGCTGAAAAGTCATTAAATTTATAAATTTAATTTATATTAAATTTATCTAAGAAGAACCATTATATAAATTCTGTACGTATATCTTTTAAAAGATCAGAAACATACTTTGCCCATTGATTGGTAACATTATACTTACAACCATTACCAGTGACTGAACTCAGGACCTTGCACTTTCCAGGAAGGTGCTTATGCTGCTGAGCTGAGCCTTGTCCCTCTCCCTTGTTGTAATTTTAAAAAGTATGTTATTCCACTAAAAATTTATGGAAGAGACAGCTGGAAGGGGATGCCGCCAAGCCCAGTAGCCAGCCTGGGCCAGCCACCAGTCCATATTAGAGCACAGTTGGAAGGAGCCCCAGATTGCAACAGCCACACCCAAGCCAGGCCCAGCCAGTTAAGTTTCAGTTCAGTAGAACTCAGGCATACGTGTGAGCTCAGGCATACTGCTAGGCCCAGCAGACCTCAGCCTGAGACCCAGACCTACAGTGCAGATCCTCATGGCGAAGGGGTGGCAGGAGGCAACTTGGATGAACTACTCTGTCTGGAAGACTCCACATACATCAACGGAGGTGCCCAAAAAGAACTTAGAGGAACTAATTTAAAACCAAATTCCTGATTTATGACCTGCTTTGTTATATAGCTATAATATTTGCTCCTATGATCTAAAATACAAACCCCTTAGTTAGACAAGTTTGTATATTCCAAAATTTCACTAGCTGTCATTAGAAGTGCTAATTGCATTACTGTAAATATGATACCATATCGGGCTTACCCACATGTTCTCCCTTGGATAATAATATCCGGAGGCACTTTTTGCAATAAGCTCACCAAATCCCTATACAAAAAGTAGAGGGCAGTGCCAAACAGAAATCAATATCTCACTCTCAGTCAATACAGAAGGCAAAATCTTGGGACATGCACAAAACAAGAATCTCTGGCACAGTAGTGAAAGCTAAAGACCAGACCTTTATAGAGAGGTTCTGATTGCAGTGATGTAGCTACTTATTATCAAACTTTCACAAAAAAGTATCACAGAAGTCAAAACAAAAGAGTTCTTTCTGAAATAGAGAATGACAAAAAGAAGGAGTAAAATGCAACCTCAGGCACTGACCCAACTGAGAACAAACCCAGGAGACATCACCATAGAGGAAATTAGAAGTTACATGCCTGAAATCTCTGAAATAATAGCAGCTGAAGTAAAGAAATAATTGTAGAAGGGTATAGAGATAATTAGATCATAAATAATCTCCCAGATTAAAAAGCAAATAATAACTATAAAGAATCACTAAGTATTTCTAAAGAAGACACTGATTGAAAAAAAAAAAGAATAGAAAAATGACTCAAACCTTGAATGAGAAATGTAGGAAAGAAATAGAATGCATGAAGCAGATTCAAAGAGATATACAAGAAAATTATACTTTATTAAATAAAGTTTGTAAAACCATTTGAGTAAAAGTGAAGACAGGCTTTCAGACACTGAAGACAGCACTGCATCAAGTGATAAGGAAAGGAAAAATTTCATAAAAGTTATAAGATCCAGGAAATGATAATTCAAAAGCTGAAAGATAATAAAAAGTTGAAAGACAAAAGACTAATACGCATCAAGGAGAAAGAAAGAGCCAAAAATGATATAAAAATAATATGAGCAGAAGTAATAGCAGAAAACTTCCCAAATATGGGGAAACAATTGGATATTCAGATAACCAAGGTCTATAGAACTCCAAATAGTATTAACCCAATTAAACCTACATGCAGACATATAATAATCAAGATCCCAGAAATTCAGTACAAGAACAACATAATAAAAGCCACTAAAAACAAACAGATCACATTTAAAGGAAAACCCATCAGAAAAACATAAAATTTCTCATTACCAACCATCAAGTCAAGAAGAACATGGAACAAAGCATTTCAAGTCTTACAAGTAAACAAACTTCAACCCAGACTGATGTATCCTGCAAAATTATTTTTAACGTTTAATGAGAAGTAAAATACTTCCATGATAGAGGGCAAATAAGAAATTCACAATGACCAAACCAACCCTATATAGAGAACTGAAAGACAATCCAGAAGAGGTTCAAAATGACCACAATTCCAAGAATGACAACCAAAAGAACCCACCAAGCAGAGCAAATAATTAAACATAGGAGAATAGGGAACAAACAGCAGGAAAATAACATGACAAAGATAAGCCAATATATGTCAATTATAACCACCAGTGGAAATTGACTAAATTCACCAATTAAAATAGACTGGCAGAGTGCATTATGAAACAAAATCCAACAATAAGCTATATATAAGAAACACATTTAACCCATAAAGAAATTCATGCACTGAAAGTCAAAGGATGGAAAACAATACTATGTGTTCTAAGAGGTGTGTAAAAAATCAGGGGTCTGTTTGTAGACAATCTGAACTTCAAAGCAAGAATGATCAACTGAAATAAGGATGGCTACCACAGACTGGTTAGGGGAAAAACTCAGGAGGAAGAGATAACAGTCATAAATATGTATACGCCAAATATGGGAGCACCCAAATACATAAGACAAATTTATTTATTTATTTATTTATTTATTTATTTATTTATTTATTATTTTAAGGAAGGGTCTACAGGATGTTCAGAGTCTCACTACTACATTGGACTCATAGTGATCCACCTGTTTACAGCCTCCCAAGAAATAAGATTACAGGATTGTGCCACCACACCCAGTCTCAATGGCCATCTCAGCATGCCCCGTGGGTGGGGCTGGCATGCCAGGCCCCGGGATCCAACCCTGGCCCATGTGCCTGCTTGCAGGCTCTTTAATTCACAATTTGGCCAGCCCCATATAAGACAAATTTAAATGTGCTTGCAAAATTTAATAACCAAAACCACAGTCTTAAAATGGGAACTTAACATCCTTATCTTAAAAAGATTGGTCAAGCAGGCAAAAAAATTAGCAATGTCAGAGCAAAACTGAATGAAACCTTTAAACAAATAATCTTAGTGGACATATACAGAGTGTTCTGCTCAACCACATCTGAATACACATTCTTTTCAGCTGTACATGGAACATTCTCAAAAATCAACCACACACTAGCTCATATATTATGCTTAAGTAAATTCAAGAAAACAGAAATTATCCCATGCATACTATCTGACCACAGTGCAATAAAACTGGAAATTAATGACAAAAGAATCCATAGAACCCCCCAAAATATATGGAAATTAAATAACACCCTCCTCAACAACTAATGAGTTACAGATGAAATTAAAGAAGCAACCAAACAATATCTACAATCCAATGAAAACTCAAATACAGTTTACTGGAATTTGTAGGATGCAATGAAAACAGTTCTCAGAAGGAAATTTATAGCAATGAACTCACACATTAGGAAAACAGAAGGAGAACAAATAAATACCCTAATTCAGCACTTCAACCTTTTAGGAAAAAAAAGAGTAAACGAAGCCCAAGACCAAAGATGGGAGGAAATTATAAAGATTAGAGAAGAAATTGAGACAAAAAACAATACAAAGAATTAATGAATCTAAGAGCTGGTTGTTGAAAGATTAAATAAAGTTTATAAAATCTTATGAAACTTCATCAAAAAGAGGAAAGAAAAACTCAAATCTAAGAAATAAGGACTGAAAAGCATGAAATTACTACAGATCCTGTGGAAATTCAAAAGATCATCAATAGCTATTTTGAAAATCTTTACTATCACAGAATTGAAGACACAGAAGAAATGGACAGATTCCTAGATAGGTACAAATTACCCAAACTGAATCAAGAAGCTATAAGGAATCTGAATAACCCAATATCAGCAATGAAATTAAAAATGTAATAAACTTACAACAAAGAAAAGCTCAGGTCCTGATGAATTCACAGCTGAATTCTACAAGAAATTTAGAGAAGATTTAATCCCAATATTCCTCAAACTCTTCAATGAAATTGAAAACAAAGAAATACTCCCTAAATTATTCCTGGAGGCAAGAATTATACTAATATGAAAATCAGAGAAATATTCAACCCAAAAAGAGAACTACAGGCCAATATCCCTCATGAACACAGATGCAAAACCTCAGTAAAATCCTAGCAAATAGAATACATCAAATCACCAAGAAGATTATACACCATGACCAGGTAGGATTCATCCCAGGGATGCAAGGATGG
>NDGM011053750.1:0-12689 GCA_002564305.1 Octomys mimax | reverse complement strand
ATATATATATATATATATATATATATATATATATATATACATATATATGTATATACATATACATATATATGTATGTATATGTATATATCCATTCTGAACTCAAATTGGGGAAAAAATTACCAGCTTCAGAAACTGTATAGTAAAACAAGTTAAAAACATAAGCATATAAATATAAAGAAAAATGACCCTATATATCAAGACCCTATATATTGAAATTTTTCTTTCAATTGTGGAAATAAATGCATTTTTCTTTTAGTCATTTCTCTGTTTTCCCATACTTAAAAAAATAACATGTAAAATGTTAAGAAATAAAGAACCAAATGTCAAGAATAAATATTAAGAAAGGAAAACTTCTAAATGATAATAAAACAGAAGTTATAAAGTTATAAAAGAAAATACACTATATATTACAGATTGGATTAAAATTTTTATTACCTGTGAGAAGGGAATCTATTGGCAATTAGAATTTAAAAGAAATAAAAAACCTTATCATACTGTACTGGAAAAATTATTTGGAAACACTTTCTGGCCAACTAAAGCATATTGAACTCAATAATTCTATAAAGTATTAAATATTAAAATTGATGAACTGAAAACTATTAGATAGTTAAAGTTCAAGCAATTATTAACATTATTAAATAGATTAATACAAATGTCAAAATACTTCACAAAGTATTAATAATGTTATTAAAATGACTAATTTTGTCTACAGATACCAGAAGGCAAATATATATGTTTGCTCATTCTAGTCTGTGGTAAATATCACCAACTGGTACAGTCATAATTTTAAGATTAGTCTTGTAGTTTTCTGTTAATATTTATTTTAATATTTCTGTTAATATTTATTTTAAAATATTATAAAACAAAGGTTTTGAAAGGAAAGTAGAAACTATTACTCACATTATATGATACCATTTCCAACATGATATTACATCATACACATAATTCTATTTAGGAGGGAAGGATTTCGTAAAAGAAGATGGTGACTATTCAGTCAAGCTATTTGGGATTGACATCTTCCACATTTCCCAGAGAAGTCATGAAAGACATCTATGAAAATGTATGTTAAATACAAGATAAACTCAGAAGATTCTACAGAACAAAAATGGAATACTCCAAATTATTCCTAGGTATTAGGATTTCCACATGCCAAATTTTGAGGGTGTATGTAAAGAAACACTTCATCTGTGAACTCTCTTAGTCTTTTACACAAACAGACCTTCACTGTCTGGGGTACTGTTTTAAAATTGAAGTAAAACATAACACCTATCTTTAGTCTGAGATAGGCTGTTTGCTGTTCATTTATTTGGACTTGCCATTGCTCAGGAATATAAAAGTAAAAGATTTGTAGAAATGTATAATCATGATCACAATAGGTGTTTGATTATGAATAGCATATTTCTTATGTTAAGAATTGAGCTTTTCATATGTATGGTATAAAAGTTCGTAAAACATATCAGGTTTTCAAATAACACAGGAGGAAGTTTCTAGTTTAATATTTTGTGGTAATTAATTCTAACGATCTATTTGATTATATTAAGAGATATCTTGGAGGTTAGTGAAGCACACTTCTTGGAGTGCATGTGGGGAGTTTCCAGAAACAACAGATATGTAAAGCAGAAAACTTTAGGTAGCCCCATCCAATCAGAGTGCAGCCTGGATGAATGAAAAAGAAAAGGGAGGTGAAAGTGACATTTACTAAAAAGCTCAGTTCTCCCTGAGTGCATGTGTCTTTTGCTGCTTCTGTTGACTTTGGACATCAGACTCCAGCATTCAGAGACCTTCTAAGAGACCTTGCAAACCTTTAGCCTTGGACTGGGGCTACATACTTAATTTCTTTTGTACTGAAGCTTCCAGCATTTTTAAATACTGTATTTAATTCACATGTCCCATTTAATTGTAAATAACTTACTAAAAGCCGATTTTTCTAGTTGAAAGCAAATGATTTAACTTGTTATAGTCAAGGTTTACAAGGGAATATATTTAATATAGGACATATAATTTGTAAGATAATTTTATAATATTCACCTAAAGGGTCAAATGAAAAAGTAGGCATGAAATCTATCCATGCATTGGACACCCAGAGAATCCAACTGCAGGCCCGGATATCATGGCAATGACCTGCATGAAGACCTAGAGCTTATGACAATGCATTATGCAAGTCTGTATCAAGGGTATGCACTGGGGAGGCCCACAGGCCAGATGAAGGATCTGGGCCAGCAGGCTGCAGTCATTGTACTGGAGCCAGGAAGTGATGCTCAAGGTAAGGACCAGAGCGCCCCTAACAAGAGCTGCTGCTAAGCTCAGCAAGCCCCTCTGATCCTGAGCTCATATCAGGAAAGTCAGTGTGACAAGCTTCACCAGGAGAATCAGCAACACTCTCGTCTGTTTCTGTTCTGCTTTCATGCTCTTGGCAATAATCCTCAGGTGGGCCTTTCTTCCCCGACACAGTGCTGATTTAGTTCAGTTGAATGTTACAAGTTCACCATTAATTAATCCACTATGCAACTCGATTGTTAACTTCAAAGTACATATTTATGTTCCTTCATTTTATTTCACCTTTTTCTGTATTTTTAGGGAAGGGTCTACAGGGTGGTCAGGGTCTCACCACTAGATCGGACTCATAGTGATTCTCCTGTTTACAGCCTCCCAACAGCTAGGATTGCAGGCATGTACCACCACACCCAGTTTCAACTGCTGTCTCAGCATGCCCTGAGGGGAGGGACTGGCACAATAGGCCTGGGGATCAAACCCTAGGCTCCTGCGCCTGCTTGCAGGAGCTTCAATCCCCTGAGCTATTTGGCAGGCCCTATTCCTTCATTTTAAATAACATACTTGAAGCATAATACGTAAAATTCCACTATAATGTTTGAAATAGAGGTATGCCAATGCAGGCTTGGTACCTGACTGTAAGTCCCTTTGTTCTTCTAAACAATATATTTGTTTTGAGCATTGTTTGGGAAATATCGATTATAGTCCAAATCCAAAATTCTGCCTGCTTTGCATTGTTTATTGTTTGCATAGTTATCTAGGCTTTCTTAAATTGAATGTCCCTCTTCTGTTTTATCTTGCTGCCTTTTTTAGGGACAGTTTCACTGATACACCCCCCACCACCACCACCACACACACACAAGTTCATTTAGTTTCTCTGATTACTTTTGTTCTATAACAGCAGAGTGACATACCTGGCCCAAAATATCAAAAACCTCATAAAGCCTAAATAAATGAAATTCAAACTTTTGTTATAAGTTCTGTGCATGTAGGTTTTAAAGTTTTCATTGTATTTTTGACATCTCCTAAAAGTTGTTTTATTACAGGGTATTGGTAATTTCTTCCTTCCTGTTATTTTTTAAAATTTTACCAAGCTCTCTTACCTTTTTTTGCTCCATACCTTTTACTCTCCATTTTTTCAACCTCTCTTCATTCTTTACTCCTACATATAATTCCAATCTATGAACACAATAAGAGATGAGAAGAATTTGAGCAAAGAAATTGCCAGTTCTTTTGCAAAGTCATGCTGCCGGTTGACAGTCTCCACGAGTCACAGGACAGCATGAGTAGTCAAGAACAGGATGAGCTAGAAAGGGCAGCACTATCTCCAGCAGCTCTCTACCTGCCACTGCCTACCTCTTTCCCCTCTGTGTGATAAATCTAGCACTGCTTCACTGTGGAACACTCAGCATGAAGGGTCACTTTACAAGTTCAGCTGGAAGGATGTTCGTTCCCTGCAACCACTGGATTTATTTTAGCTACTCCTCTGTGTTTCATGTATGTTGACTTAGGGAAAAGTTTTATTTTCATTTCTTCAGATTATAGAGCATGGAACTTTTAAAATACAAAGATACGAAATGCGTAGTTTGACTGTTTGGCACTGGTCCACACATTGAACACATTGGAAAACCATCTTCTGCCTCGGTGTTCTTACATGTTACAGAGAGCCGTCATGAGGATTCAAAGATCATGTATGAACCCTTTAAGCATAAACACCTTAAGCATGCTCACGGCAAAGCAGGACACAAAAAATTCTCAGTGCATATTATGTATTTTCAAATAAGGAAATAAAACCACCATCCTTATTGACTGTTTTCTTAACTTATCTGAGATAAGAATTTCTTATAGCGATAATACTTCCCTTCTTTTCTTAGGAAAAGTAAAAATTTTATATTGTAATTACATAACCTGGTGGAATAACTCAGTGTTCATGGATAAGTTTCAGATCTTACAAGTGTCCCAGATGTGAGAAAATGCCCAGATTTGGATTTTCAATTGTACCTACCTCTCAGACAATAGGACCATTAACAATGAAGACCTAAATGCTGATTGCATATCTTCTATTAGAAAATCTTTGTAGAGACAGCATTTTGTAGAGAAGCTTAAAAATTGCTTGAACTACTGAGAATTTCAGAAGAAATAGGTGATTGAAAAGAATATAATGGTGAATACATCCTGTCGTCAAGTAGCAACGATAAAAGGATCCTTTGACCCACTGACAATGGTAATTGATTATCTTGCGATGAAAATGAACAACTGTAACTCTTAGGTGCTTAAATACGTGTCTCCATGTTATCCTTGGCTTCAACCATGGTCTCTGTGTGCACGTACAGATGTACAGTGGTCCCTCACTCCTCATGGGATTATATTCCAGAAAGCTACATGATAAGTGAAAATCAGTGGTGATATATATATATATATATATATAATTTAGATTAATATTTTTGAAAACCTGAGAAACAGTGAGTCTGTGAATGTCAAACAGCAAAATACCGAGGGACTACTATAAATGTTACTTTTATTGTCACTGAACTAGAGTAATTAATACCTTCTGAATGCTTTTATGTTTTATTATGGATTAATAATGAATATACTTCTACTTCAGTACTGTTGCCAAATATATTTATAGTGGCTTATCTTTCCCGTGGGTCACATCCAGTACATCCAATATCTTTCTGTAATCTCCTGAGATCTAAGCATCTAAGTCTAAATTGTGTTTGGTATTGTCTATATTGTTAATCAAGCACAAATTCAACGTACATTCCTTCATGCTTATATGATTATGTAATAACGTCCAATAGTTCTGGAAATACATTGCGTAAAACTCATCTTCAAATATTCTAGTTAGCCTCTCTCTTAGCTTAGTAGGATGCTTGATGAAACTGGAAAGGGTAGATATCTATTAGTAAGCAGTCTCTATTTTCATAGCTTGGTTTCAAATCAGATGACAAGGCAGATGTTACTTCAGGTACTTTGACTGGAGGTCAGTCAGTCTTAAATTTCTGACCATTAATTTTCAGGGGACAAAACCATGTCTATAACTGGAAGGAAAAACAATAGTTTTTCTGTGTCAAAAACAAGTTTTTATGACTACAACTCTGTAGTTTATAAATGACTGTAGTTTGTGATAGGACTCTATAATTGTTTAAAAGGTCAGAAATGTAGAACTTAGATGGTTGTGTTCCCATAGGATTAATAATTAAACAAATATACTGCTTATTAATGTCCTCATTCATGCACATATATTCAGAGCCATATATATATGTAAATAGTACATACACTCATGGTTGTGCACATGCACATACAAATGAACATACCAGACCTTAAATGCATGAGTTGTTCTCCAGTAGAAACATTTATTTTATACACTACAGAGCTATGTAAATATTAGCCCTCTGCCACACATTTCATATGCATTTATAACTCAAGCCAGTTTGGTGTCAAGTCTCAATCATCTATATTGTGTAAGAACAGGAAAGTAATGAACAAGGAAATAAGCACAAAATCAGTATAGCTGACACATCTTAAAGATGATAACACGAAGAACAGTGGTGAAAAGGAAATATATTACACAAATTGGCACAGGAGCACTTCATTAGGCCATCAAGGCTGAAGTTTGATAAAGAACCAAGCAAATGAAGAGCCTAGAGACCTAGCCTTAAAGGCAGGAAGAGACGCGTGTGATCAGAGAACACTGGAGCAGGGAAGAATTTAACAACATTGAAATTATCAAAGAAGGCCGGCACAGCTGGAGAAGAGAGCAGGAAAGAGACGCAAAATGAGATTGGGGATGCGTCTGGACCACGAATGCTACAAGTCCTTCTAAGGTGCACTTAACAGTGTGGATTTCATTCCTAATGCAATGAGAAGCCATCGCCAGCTTTCAAGTATTGGAGAGGTACCTTAAATAATTGACTCTGGGTAGTGCGTAATGAGAACCAAAGCACCGGGCGCAAGGTGAAACAGCAGTTTAGAAGCTACGGAATCAATGCACAGGACCTTCTTGTAACAATAGCAATGGATATAGAAACAGGCAACTGAAGTACTGTTTTGAGGACAAAAATGTTAGGGATTTATGACAATTAGATTACTTAAACAAATCTTTGACATTACAATAAATATATTTATTCTTTCACAAAATGTAAAAAATAAGGATAAATGATAGTCTTGATTTAAAAAATGAAAAAAGTCACCTTTTATTTAGAAGTCTAAAGTAGTCACCCTGGCATAGTAATGGTATACTGCTGAGAAGTTTTTATTTTAAAACAGGTCCTCAGAACTCATGCAAAAAAAAAAAAAAAGAACTCATGTATTTTATTTGATGAAGCAACTTCAAATACTTTTAATTATAATGTTGATAATTTGACATGGAAAGATTTTTAACTTTTAATACTACAGTAAATTTATTCCTCATGTATGATTTATAGGAATGAGAAAACGAATTGGTTTTTCAATAGTTTTCAACATTCATACATGCATACATAAATATAATTTGGTAGAATGTATATATAAAAAGAAAAATCAAAACATTAGGAATTGTTACCAACCATGAGACAGCCATTATTTTTTAATTTTTTAATTAATTAATTAATTATTTGTCACAAGGTCTCACTATGCAGCACAGACTTGTGTTGATTCTCCTATCTTGGCCTCCCCAGTGCTGGGATTACAGGTGTGTGCTACCATATCCTGTTTCAGGGACCAGCACTGCATGCCCAGGGTTCTGGGGCTGGCACAGCATGAGGTAGTGGTTATTGAACCTGGGTCCTTGCACTTGCCAGGCAGGCACTCAGACCACTGAACTACCTCCCCAGCTCGAGACAGCCATTATTAAAATGATGAGATGCTATTTGCAGTGTTTCTCCATGCACACACTGAAACACATTCAAAACAGAATTGTTATTATGGGGAAAAACATCAGATTTAGAGTGACGCAGCACTAAGTATGAAAGCCTGTTTGGAGACTTACTAGCTGCATATCCTTGATAATAATTAATGGGGATTTTGAATTGATGCTCCTGGTTTAAGACGAGGGGATAATAATATGGCATCCAGGGCAGGCCTGATAGCTCAGTGATCTAAAGCGCCTTCTTAGGCAGAGCTCAGTGGCCGGGGTTTGATCCCCAGCTTGCCATGCCGGCCCCACCAGCGGGGTGCGCTGAAACAGCAATTGAGATTGGGCGTGGTGGCGCACTCCTGTAATCCTAGCACTTGGGGGGCTGAAAACAGGAGACTAACTAGGCGTCCGATCTACGTAGTGAGACCCTGTAGCCCCTGTCCTAAATGCAGAAAAGAAAAAAAAGAATACTGCACCCAGTACATGTACTGATAGAGAAATGAAAGAAGCCAAATTCAAAGTCAGCATTCCATATAGCTCTTTGAGAACGACTTTCTGAAGAGCAGAACTTCAGGAATAGAAAAATGACCACTATCTGCTGAGATCTCCATTTGGAGAGCAATTGACCACCAAGAACAATGGAATAATCTGCAGGCAGTGAGGAAGACTGTGAAGTTACTTGTTACTCACCATGTGATGGTGAACATTCTACATGTTCTTAAATGCTAATGGAAACATACACTAAGGTAGATTTACTGCATTATAATTTTAGTTCAAAAAAAGATTGTTTAAAAAAAGAGCTTTTCAACAAATTATGGAAAGAAAGAATATCCAATCTTAAAGAAATCTACAAAAGTTATAGCAACCATCACTCTCAGCCTTCTCAGCATATTGTACCTAAGATTAAGGGAACAAAGGCTAAGACACCAGTTTTTGTTACTTTCACTGAACGTCATTGTGGAGATCTGAGGAAGCGTTATAAGGCAAGAAACAGAATTGCACAGATTGGAAAGCAAGAAATGAAACTGGCATTATTTTCATGGGACTTGATGATATATGCTAAAGGAATTTAATAATTGCTAATAGCCATAGCTATCAATTTTACTGAATAAAAACGTTATCACAAAATCAAGTATTTATATAGAAGCAATAAACTTAAATCAAATGAAAATGTCAAAACTATCTCATTTATAATAGCATAAAATACTTAAAGGTAAGTGTAGCAATCTTTTTGACATTGATATACACAGAAAAACAGAAAAGCATTACATATGGAAATAAAAAAATAAATAAATGAAGATTATATTATCATAGATTCAAAGACTTGTTATTTTTAAGATGACAAGCCAGGGCTGGGGAATTTCTCAGTGGAATAAGAGTTTCCCTGGCAAGCACAAGGGCCTGAGCTCAATCCCCTGTTCTACCAAAAAAAAGAAAAAGAAAAAGAAATGACGACCAGCCTTTCCAAATAGATCTATATATTCAAAGTTCTCTAAGTCAAAATCTTAACAGGTATTAAAAAAAATAACTGAAAAGCTGGTCTTAAAATTAACATGAAAAGACATGAGAATAGCCAACAACTGAACAGAAAAAAATAATGGAGGATTTAAAACAGGTGATTTGAAATTTTATTATAAATATAAAAGTTGTTGTTCTTCATTGGTGTAAGGATGGATATATTGATTTAGCAGGACACAATCCAAATAAAATTCTGTGTTTATAACCAACTACTTTTTCAGCATTTATTTGTTTAATCATTTTATTAGTACATGATTGCAGTAGATGATGGCATGTTCATTGTGTGGAGATGGCACATGTACACAACACATCTTAATACTGCTTTTCATCCATCTTCCCTCCTCCTTTCCTTTCCGAATCCCTCTACCTATTGATTCCATTCCAGATGGAGAAACATCTCTCTCCCAACTTCCTATTTTCTCGCTTTTATTTCTGTCTCCTGTATTGCTAAGAAGAATAAAAATGATAAGCCATTTTGGAAAAAAGTACTGTGATACAAAACCATATTTATTGTATTTCTGTAACTCCACTTCTAAGTTGAATTTTACTTCTAGGTTTAATTTTACTTCTTGATATTTAATCAAAAGGATGAATGTTTTGCTTTTTAAAAATTCATTTTAGTGAGAAAAAAAGATAAAATAGCAATGAAACAGTTTCAAAATAGGTTAGGAGGACAGTTAAATAGTTAATACATTGCATAATGTTGTTTTCATAGTTATTCAGAGGACAAGATGCAGACATGATATCTTGTCTAAATAATATTAGTACAAACCTTCTCAATGAACTAAGAGAAAGTAACTGTATATTTATCCTAATTATCTTGTGTATACACATATTTTTTCTCCACAACAAAACTGTATTTCAAATGAAAAAATAAATACATAATGGCCCTAGAATACATGATCATTCATTTATAATAAAAAATACTGTAAGACGTGTTATAGATTTTATCAAGATTTTTCCCAAATCTTCAGGCACTTACAGATTGGATTTTTCAAAACTGGTTGGATCTAGGTAAGGTGTGTGACACAGGGATTAGGCAGGTGCGGTACTGAATTAGTGCACTGATTATAATTCACATAGTTCTAGTCAGTGCCTCCCAAAGGCTGGTAGCATGGATGGCATGTAAGAGAGAGGCAGGCTTGGGGCTGGTTGCTTCTGTATCTTATTGTCTTCTGCTGGCTCTGCTTTGCGATGAAGTGTTTCTCCTTCATGATGCCCCTTTGACCTGCTGCCTGGTATTGAAGCCAGCCAACTATGAACTGGAACCTCTATGAACTGTGAGCCAAAATAACTTTCGGGCCTGGGTATTTTGACTCAACAATGACAAAAGTAACTAAGAATACATCAAACTATACAGCTATAGAACACTAATGTTTCTATGAATAAATTGTCCAAAAGCTCCAAGATATATTTGGAGAACATTATAAAGAATACGATCCATGATTACTGAAGAATGAAAAAGTGATCCTACTCTACATGAAGTAAAGATATATTTAGACGGTGTATATTTTTGATGTATCCTTCAGGATGAGTTCTCAGAATAGCAGTTTTCATATCTTTGTTGCAAGAAGTGAGGCTTTTGTTGACTGGTTTCTGAGAGAAGAATGAGAGAATTCTTTCAGCTCTGGTGCTTTCTCTGTCTCTCTAACTCTTGTTCTCACTCTTGCTCTCACTCTCAGTCTTGTTCTCTGACCTCAGGTAACATAAAGATCTACATTTGCTTGTGGTACACAATGAAAGTTAAGTATGAATAAGTTGTTAATTCATTAAGTACATATAAGTCATAAATCCACACTTGAAAAGATGTAGATTCAGGGCCAAACTCAACAAGAAATATTGTACAATTTTATTCAAACATGTCCTTGAAGCTGATGATTAAGAAGACAATTATTGATATTAAATGTTTATTTGAAGAAGGAATTTCTTTGTCATCATAAATATGATTTGGAGAATTGCAAAATGCCTTGAAATTTTAAACATGCAGATAAAAACCTTTTCATAGAATTTTCTAATAAATGTATCATTAATCATATTTTAAATAACCTGAGTGATATATTATTATTCTGAAAAAATGTGAGTCTTTTTACCTGATAATTAATATGCCATGTGTCACACATCTGCAATTTGAAACTATTTTGTAGGAGAGTGTGAGATTTGATTGGTATACTGGGAGAGCTCTAAGAGAACCAGCACATCTGCACTAACTTTACCATGCAATTGTCTTTATGGACCCTAGAAAAGGATGATCCATTTCATCTTTAGAGAAAAGGAACTCTCTGCAAAGTAAACAAGACATTGTTAATATTTCTGAGAAATGAAAGGGCCACTTGTTGGTAAAGAGATCCTCTCAAATGCATGAAAGATGGGAAACACTACTCATGCTACTGATGAAAGTGGAAGGTGCAGAGCTGTGATAAGCTCCAAAACTTTTTAGTATTCCTTGGGATAATCTTTTTGAAGAACAGACTTTAAATGTAGACAAATAAACTTGCAGTTGGGGTATCACATTTTAAGTGAGTAATCACATAAAACTAGAACATTTAAATTATTTTACAATGATAAATCTTTGCAGTACATATTTCTTTGCAATGCGCAATGCCTATCATCGACTCTTGGTAATTGATATTGGCTTGTCAGCATGAGATATTTGATGTGACTTAAATAAAAGCTGGTCACATAAGGTATGACCTTTAAAGAAACAAAAAGCATGTATTGTACTAAAAAAATCCCCTTAATATTGTCAGAAATGTCAACACTAAAAATTTATTCTTGTAAAAATATTTAGCTCGTTGGCAGAATCACATTTAATGCATCTTTTTCCATTAAGGGGACACAGAAGAGTCTCTCAGATGAGACAGTATATGTACTTCTTATTCTGTGATGACAAGAAACACAATAACAAAAGGAAGAAGGAAAAATATTGAAAGAAAAAGAAAGTCTACTTCAAAATGTGAACAAGGGCATAAAAGACAGTCTAATATGTTACATGCCAATTTGTATAATCCAGGTAATGAGTGCAAGTGTTTTAATATACTACAAAAGGAAATTGTGTGTTTGTTTAAACAACAAATGTGTTTTAAAACTAAAGGAGCATTATATATATATATATATATATATATATATATATATATATGTATTCCTTTCATCAAATAATAAATTGAACTACTAGGAATTTGACTGATAATCCTATGACAAAAACAAGAGGTTGAAAAGTAAGTTTTATCAAATTAAGTTAATCTATGAACAGTAATTCCTCCTTCTGGAATTAAGACTACATTTAGTACAGTTATGATAAAATTTCTCAGACTGAGTAAAATAAAATGAAACCTTTAAATGGAAAGGCATTTGTAAAAAAAAAAAGCTGTTTTAATTGAGTAGCACAAGAGTTATTGCATAAAATGTCTAATGCCAAAATATACCAATTCAAATATCAAATCTGCAAAATTAATTCTCATATCATATTAGACAAAATTTTATTTATACTCCATTTTAATGGGGTAGAATTTACAGACAACAAAATTTACCCTTTCAGGGAGTGTAATTCTATGATCTTGGAGAGTTTCTTCAATCCTGTGATTATTACCACAATTGAGATGTAAAATATTTGTGTTAAACCTCGGATTGACCTGATACACTTTTGTAGTCCATATGATCTTCTCATGGCAACTGTTATTTATCTAACTGCCTCATAGCTGGGACTTTGTGCATCTAAATAAAAACATGCACTATGAAGTAGAGAGGTCAGTTTTTGTCAAAGGATATAGAACCAAGAGAATGGAGGAAGATGGGAGGAAGGGAAAGAGGAGAAGATAAAACAGAGAATTTCAATGCATCATATACATGTACCAACTCCCCACAATGAATTTAATCATTGTATACGGAAAATAAGTGTAACCAAAAAAAAAAAAAGAAAGAAAGGAAGAAAAGAAACAGGGGGAGAGTGATTTTCAGTGTTGTGTATTACTCAGATTTCTGCTGCCATAATGAAAACCAGAGATAATTATTTTTCAGAATTTTATTGATAAACAAATAGCAATTAGACAGTTTCAAATCAAATCGC
>NDGM011053743.1:0-29440 GCA_002564305.1 Octomys mimax | reverse complement strand
TTAACATTTTATAAAGCAGATACTATGTATTTATCATCATTAGGAAACCAACCTGAATGTATTACTATTAACTAAACTTCGGGTTGTTTTCAATATACCTGTATTTGTGTTAAATCTGTGATCTAATTTGAGACTGTGATCTTGTTTGAGGTTCCCCGTTACATTTAGCCATCGTCACCTTAGTTTCTTTGGGTTATGACAATGTCTTGATCTTTCCTTGATGACTATGTCTTATAGAGTTTTCAGCCTATCAGGTTTTTAATAGTCTGGTCTCTACTTTGAGTTTGCTTGATACTTTTCTCATGGATACTTTTCACAGGGAAGCTTTGGAGGAAAGTTTCATAGAGGTAAAATGTCATTTTCATTACCTCCCACTGGGGAGCACATGTTCTCAGCACAAATTGTGTCCCATTGTGACAACATGTAAAATAACACAAGCAGTACTTCTCACTAATCAGCAGATATGTAGTTTCCAACAAGGCTAGCTAGGGAATTATTTATGGTAATGGTGGTAGAACAGATAAACCCTGCAGCTAGACCTAGAATATAGAGCATTTTAGCAGCAAGAATATGTTCCAAATCCTCTTCTGATGCTGCACTTTATGATATCAATCCCTTCGCTAACAAAGCATGCATGTCCCTTTATGCTTGCAACAGAACTGCATTTTAATTTCTTCCCAGGATAACTCCTGGCATTTTAAAAAGTTTGTGACATACTGATTGGTCAGGCAAATAACTATCACTGTTGAAAGTGATCAGTGTAAACAAGAGATGTGTGAATACTTGTAATTATCATATTGGGGGGGCAGAAAGTGGGTGGGAATATTGTGTTCCCTGAACAGTGCTTTCATTGTTACCAGGTTTCTTCTTTCTTTGGATCATGATTGCAACAAGGATGACTGGAAAATCCTCACTGGGTGTTTCCTTTTCCTCTAACTAAATATGAAATCCTACACACGTCACATATGTGTGTATGTATGTATGTGAGAATCTTGATTTCCTCCCATAAAAATCAGGACACTAAGCTACATAGTTTTAAGGATCCATTCCAGCCACAATATTTTCTGGAGATTTTCTAATATGATATAAGATTGGTTCTGGAGATATTAGCAGTGTTAAGAAATACAAGCATTAGATATTAGATATTAGCAGCATTAAGACATAAGACCACAAGCTGATTTCATGTTTTCATTATTGGTATTTGGATATGGAGTTACTGCCGTGTCTTTACATGTCTGGTCTAAGAGGATCGGATTTAATGGACGTATTCTTAATACAGGATGGTGAGGTTATACTGACTCACTCTAAATTACAAATAATTGCAATCATATTTCTTCCCAGAAATTGGGTGAATATCACTCATCAATTACTCTGAGGCTGATATATGTAAAACACCTCACTAGATGCTGGGAAGACAGGCAAAATAAACTACAGCTTCTGATCTTAAAGAGGAACACACAAATCAGGGGTTATGTTTATCCTGCTGAGGGATGTGACAAAGGTATGGTGAGAGCCATTGGACATGTAAAGGAACCAACTAGGCGTACCTTCATAGAAGAAGCCATCTGCTGAGATAGTGTTTAAAAGATCAAAAGACATCTTCCAGGTAGATATGGAAACCAGCATTGCCAATATATTAAACTTCATGAAATCTAAGGAACTACTGTGTAATAGATTCCAAACTTCTTGTCAAGAGTAAGTACTCCTTTATCATTTTATCTGTGACAATCCCTATTATTACCACCTATGAGAGCTATACAATGCAATGTGCACTCTACTCAGTGGTTCCGCTGGTCCCACTCCATCATGAACCAACTCTATGGTGCTTGGAAATCGCCAGTCCTCTCAGGGCCTCAGTTTACTCATCTATAAGCTGAGTACAGTAAACCTTGTGCCTCTAATACTTGGGTGAAAATAAATTATGTATTAGACCTAATGTGCCTTTCAGACTATGCATGTGTGCGTCCACATTGCTTCTGTTACTACAGTTTTGCATTAGACTCTTTAATGTTGCAAGGAGAAATCCTGCTCAGGTTTACCACTGCTCTGAATCCCTCATAGATCCTTCTAATCCAGGGATGCAGTGTCAGGTTTTTAAATGTATGTTAACTAATGACAGCACATGGCACACAAGTATACAGCTTCAGTGTATGTGCAGTTCAGCATGGACAGAGCTGGTTTGGGTCCAGTTGCAGCCACTAGAAGGGAGCACTCCTGCAGGATGGGCTTTCATACTTATCTTTCTTAGGGTTACATGACTAATGTGGGTCACACACTAACCCTGGCCATTAGCTCTGGTGACTTTGGCTGACCTTCAGTGCTCCTTCCAGAGCTTCAGGCCATAACCAGTCAAAGGTGCACGCAGGTAGGCACAGTGGAAATGGGTCCTGCTAGGTGTGAACAGAAACAGGTTCACTGTCTGTAAAGAGTTAACGACAATGGTGGAAGCTACTCATCTACTTCTTATCATCTCCATGTACTGAAAAGTCTACAAATTATGGTTATAAAAATGTTCCCTCTTCCTAAAGATCGTTTGTTGGTCTAAGCCCCAAACAACTGATTACTTTTAAGTTCTAGTACTAGGTCCAAGATCTTCAAAGTAGCACGTATTTGGTACTCGTCCTCGACTAAGGACTCTACACAGAAGCTCATTGGGGGGGCCCTCAGTTATTCACAGAGCCTCCTACACATGCGTATTCTCACTACATGTTAGTTCCATGGAGCTGCATTGTGGGTGGGAATCCACTTCTCTTCCCGTGGGGCTGATCCTAAGGGTGCCATGTGGCTGTCCTCTGTGGGGTGAGTCCTGCCTCCATGCCTGTACACCTACATATTCCTGAATATAAGTCATTTGATTCAAAAACAGACAAAAAATATCACTCTGATTAGGAAGACAAAGAAGAAGAACTTGCTTTATTTCAGTGATAGTACTCTGTACGACAATTTGGAGTTTTCATCTGTTCTTACAATTTCGAGCGCTGCAGCAGGATGTCAGCTGAAAGATGTGACATCTTTTGTTCAGTCAGTGTGATTTTCAGCTAACACATTTAATATTTTATTGGTTCTGTATAATACCCTTAGCATTTAAATCTCTTTGCACATTGTTTTTTCATTATGAAAGAAAAGATCAAGACCAATTAATTCTTTTACTATGATTGACTATTATAGAAAATAATGGCATTGCTTAAAGAGAAGATATTAAAAGATTATCTGCTCTGACTTCATATATTTTAAGTGCATCCTTCTATATAGCCTTAGGCTTTGTAACTTTCCACTCAGTGAAAACCCATTCTGGAGTTGGGTAACTAAAAAGCGTGGCTCCTGGATTCCTTCTGGCCATGAAACAGACAGATTTCTGAAGATGATGGCAAATGAGTTAACATCCATGGCATGGTCCTATCAGCCCTTGGCTTCCCAGCTGGCTACAAATCTTCTCTTGCCTCCTCCTGGTAAAGCCTATTTGCAAGACTTGCCTTGGTTACCTTCATAAGCCACGGGCACAACTTTATTGAAAAGCAGCTTGGAGTTCTAGCAGTAAACAGTGCTCACTGAGTTGCTGTGTGGTAATGGGTTTGTTTATGGAAGACACCGCAGGATGCTTACACCTCAGGTTCTGCCTTTTGTCAGGTGGAAGATAATCAAAGACAGCAAGACTATAGCCCCCAACCAGGAGTCTTAACTCTTAGGCCTGCAAAAGCTTGACAGGGAGGTGCGGGTGTACTCTGTAATGGAAGGTAACATTCTACAACACTCGGAAACAGACAAACAACTGTAGAACAGAAGCTTTTCTGTAGCAAATAGCCAGCAGGAGATGATCTTACTTTAGAAATCTGAAAACAGAAGCAAGTCACTCTCCCTTCCCTAGAGTGGCTTGGGTTGCATCCCACCTGAGCTACAGCAGCTGGGGCTGGGGGTGCCTTTCTCCCCACCAACCCACTCCATGTCGCCTTGTGAAGGGCTCCAGAGTGACTGGGATCATTTCTTTGCATCCAACTCCAAAAACTGTCCTCTTGCAAGCTGCTTTCTGTCTCTGGCTTCTGCCAAGTGCCAGACAGACCCCTGATTCGTTTTCAGCACCTCGTCCCATTATCAATGGTTCTGCTTTTGGAAACTATTTCTGTTTTTCACCTCTGAAAAGTGCACACGCTTCTAGAAGCACAGTTGCTAGACTGGAGATCTTCCTTTCAGCCCCCGTCCCTTCTCTTCGTCACTTTACTTCTTACGAGATGGTGCTCCGGAGCCTCTTCCGCTACCTTGCCACGGCCTCCCTCCGTGGTCACCTGCTTCCTTTTTCACTACAATGTCTCCAGCACTAGATACAACCTCTTCCCAGGAACAAACTCTTATTCCAAACTTCTAAGCAGCTCCTCCTCCTGACTGAGTGCCTGAATTTCATAGGGTGTAGCTAAGCTCAGTCACAAACCCTTTTATGCTTTATTTAACAGTACCTGCATGTCTTGGTTACTTTTCTCTCATTGTTGGGATAAAATATCCAGTACCCAAAATTAAGGAAGGAAAGGCTTATTTAGCTCAGTTAGGGGAGGTTAACTATGGACTAAGGGAGTTCATACTCGACTGGCTCTAAGGCAGAGTGGCGCACAGCAGAGAGCTGCAGTTCATGCCAGCAGAAAAAGGAAAGAGCAAGGGGAGGGCAGTGAATGTGGCAGCTAGCAAGCCTTTCTCCCTCCCTTCTATTGCATTCAGACTTGATCATCCCCAGGGCAGGTGTAATACTCACACCCATATCCCAGCATTGGATCATGACTAATCACAAACTCTGGAAGCTGCCCCATGACTATATAAGTCTTTGGGGGAACACCTAGACACGAACCATAGCATTGCATAACTCCTGGATATCTGGGGGGTTTTGTTTTTTTGTTTTTTTTTTTCTGAGACTGATGTAACATTAATCAATGGACCATAATCATGGTTGACCCTGAAGTGTTTATAGATAGCCCACACATCTCTTGCATATTTTTATGGGAAATAGTACCTCTCTCATGAGCATACTCTCTCTCACTGGCATGAAAAACTGTATCAATAATACATGGCTAAAGTGTTTTTTTCATAACCATACTATAATATAATGATGTCACAATATATTTACGCTCCTGATTTTAGGCACTCATTGTGTTTCAGCAGCTACTCTTTCCTGAGGGCATTTCTGTTGAAAATCTGGCAACATAACCAAGTCAACTTCCCTCCCACAGTGTAGCCTGGATTTTGTCCCCCTTGGATCCTCATGCCCTAACGGTTTGCTCAAAGGCAAACTAACTGCTTCCTAAGCTTGTTTTTGTTTCTTGCTCTACTTGCTCAATGACTGTTACTCTTCGTCGTAGAATGCGAATGCTCTTGTCTCCACTTTATAACTTTCCCAATTCCATTTAAGTTTTCCTTTGTTCATCTTTTTACAGAAAGTGTATTGGGTCCTCATGTATCCAACAAAAGGCCTCTCTTTTGACCTGACACTTGAATGGTATTGGCAATAGCATTCTAGTTTCAAATTTACCACCCATCAGATTTTTCTCAGCATTAGTTATCATCTTGCAAATATTGTCCCAAATGAGAAATCTGATTCTATCGCAGATAGATGTTCCCTGCTAACCCAGACATACCCTCGCTAGTTATCAGTACATTATCTTTATCCTTGAAATTCAGAACGGTCACAAGATGTGTGTATTGTGTGTTTGTTCTTTGTGTTCACTCTGCTGAAATTCAAGTTCCAACAGGGCAGAGTAGTTCTCTTCCAAGTTTATTTACTGACTTATAAATGCTAAGCATGATCCCCGGCAAAAAGTAAGAGTTTTGTAAGTTTTATTGATTGAGTGAACAAATATTCAAGTTGCTCTGTATGTTAGGGAATTTTTTTCCATTATTTCTTTATTTCCTTGCATTTGTTCCCTCCATGCTCTCCTTCTGGCTAGATTTTGGAACAAATGGATCTATATTCTAAGCCTTCCTTTTCTTCCCATCCACATTTTTCCTATCATTTTTTTGCTCTCATAAATTTATCACCTTTGTATATTGAGATTTGGGGATATCCTTACTTAAAAAACCACATATTGACTTTGGCTTTAGTAATATTTATTATTTTATACAAGACTTATATTAACTTTTTAAATGTGTAAACTGTATTTTAATTTGTAAAAACCCTTCTTTTGCACTTGTCCCTTTTCATGAGCTTTTTCTTGTTTTGTAGATGCCTTACTGGCCTAAATAGCTATAGTCATGCTAATTGGAGTTTTAAGCATTTTTTTAAATGTATTTGGTATACAGTCCCACGATGCAGCTCAGACTTGTAGTGATCCTCCTGATTTCATCCTCCCTAGCAGTAGGATTACAGACATGCGCCAGCATACCTAGTCATGGTGGCCAGCTCAGCGCGCCCTGGGACAGGGCTGGCTCAGTGAGAGTTTTATTTTTTAATTCTTTTTATTTATTTATTTCTTTATTATGAATTAGAACAGGGTCTACAGGGTGTACAGGTGTAAATATATAGGACTCGTAGTGATTCTTCTGTTTTCAGCCTCCCAAGTGCTGGGATTACAGGCACGCGCTACCACGCCTAGCCTCAGTGGCTGTCTCAGTGAGCCCTGGGAGTGGGGCTAGCCCAGCATGACAGGGATCGAACCCTGGCAGCTGCTTTAGTCTGCTGAGCTATGTGGCCTGCCCTATAGGAGGGGTTTTTAAATTTTTGTCTTTTCTCTATTAATCTTGTTTTTGCTTGTTTTATGCTGCTGAGTGCCCTCAACTGTCTGCCCATCATCGACTGTTTGCTCGTGCTGTGAACAAAATACTGCGTCACTTCATACCGGAAACTGGTGAGGTCTACTCTGCAGTCATGCTTATCTCTGCCGTAGGTTTTTACCTTAAATTAAAAAGATAAAAATGGAGAAAGATGAGGGAAACCAAATAGAAGACTTCAACAGAACTGGACGTGAGAAATGACAGTGGTGATAGAACAGCAGGAATGAGCATGCACCTAAATTCACTGATCCTGGAACTGTCTTGGCAAGAGTGTCCGCAATCCATACTGACATACTGAGTGGCAAAGACAGTCTTGAAGGACAAGCTTTAAATTTGAGCTTCAATTACTAGTTGAATAACGGTACCCCTGTCTGAGTCGGTGGACTGTGAAAGACCCACCCAGGTTCGAGGTGGGGGGAGTTAAATGTTCTCTTATTGTCCATGGACGTTGTCATACTCGTGAAGCAGCAGGAAGCAGCATCACACTGTCAGGACAAGCCTGAGGCAACACGCACACTTGTCTCCTGCCAAGGTACTATGATGGCTAAAGCCACAGAGGAAATGACATTCCCCAAGTGAAAACAAATACTATAGCTCAGAAACATAAGGATAAGAATTTTTAAAAACCCAACATCTGGGGAGAAATAAAAAACCCATCATTCTGGGAGAAGTAGAGAAACCCCAATGACAAGTTGTATTAGTATGCCATTGCGTGAATACAGTGGGATTTATTTATGCTAACAAAGCCTGTACATGATACTTTGTGCCAAGTATGATTCTCAGCATATAGCCAGTAAGGGGCAGAGTAAGATGCAGACCCGGGCTACCTAACCCTAGTTCGCACTTTTTAACGTTCTGTCAGTTTATCTCTTTTTTTTTTCTGTCAGTTTATCTCTCAGAGCACCCTGAGCTGTCACCGATGTTCTGTGACCCCTAATCACCAATGAATATGGGAAGTGAAAAATGAAAATAAGTATGCTCTTGTTTCCCTCCTAGACCCTGATTCATTTTAGCTCCTTCCACTTGAAGTCATATCATCAAACCCATAGCTCGAATAACAGAATAATCCTTGCACCTGTCATTTTCTTATATTCCCTGGCTAACATCATAAGTTTAGACTTTTCAAATATTCTGGTTCATTCCTAGCTGGGTTTCATTTTCTCCATGTTTCAATCATTTTTACTCATCATAACCAGATTATTCAACACATAACGGCACGCTGCTTTATCCTTGATCAAAACCCTTTAGTGTCATCACATTTCTTACAAGGTAATGTCGGCACTCCTCTGCTGACAGCAAAAATATCTGTGATTTGGCCTTAACTTCCAAGCCTACCAGGCACAATTCCCAGCATGCACCTACCACTGTCAACCTGGAGTCCTTTAACTGTCCCCTTCTTGTGTCCAGCTCGGCATCTTTGTCCTGACTCTCAGCACATTTAAATTATTTTTTCCTTTTCTATCCCAGTCCAAGAGCTCCTATCACTCTCTGCCTGTCAAAATCTGACCTATCACGTATAACCTAGCTTTAGGGACTTCCCTTCCTTTGTAATTCCTTGATTTTTAGCCAGAAAGGATCAAACTCTCTTCTAAGAAGTCATCAACTCTTCACAGTGGAGTCATTGTATGGGAATTTGCATGCCCAGAGTGTCAAATCCTGGAAGTCAAGTCATCTGCATCTTTCCTGTGCACTCGGGCTGGCTTCAGTTGGTTATCAAACTATTTACAAACTTGATAAACAGATGGAGGTGTTCTCTCTCTGAGCAGCTGTTTTCTCTCTTGCTATTGCCTGCAAGGCACTCCCCCTTTTGTCTTGCTTTCTAGTAGGGTGACTCTGCTTCCCAAGAAAACTTAGTCCTGCAGTGATTGAAACTACACCTCTTCTCTGAGTATACTTTAAAAACAATGATGCCAAGTGCCCGACACTGAGGTTACTCTATTTGCAAATAGGATGAGCTTTGAACAATACATTCTTCCCACAGTTCTCAGAGGAAAAGAAGAACAAAACCCCCAACGTTTCTTTTTAAATGTGTGCTCTCCTGGCAAGTACAAGGTCCTGAGTTCAATCCCCAGTACTGCTAAATAAATAAATAAATAAATAAATAAATAAATGTTGGGGAACATATTTGGGAGAAACTACAGTTTACAGATAGGAACAAAGCCTCCCAAACTCATTTGTTTTTACCTAAATAAGAATAAATGCAATGTTTGCAAGGTCTCAAGTTCTATCCCTGATACTGAAAAAAAGAAAAGAAAAGAAAAAAGAAAGAACAAATACAATGTTTTCAGACTTTTATTTTGCTAATGTCATTTTTTCACAAGAAAACACATTTTGCTGGAATTTATTTTTTCGTTGAAAAGAAAGTTATGAGGTAAGTAGTTTCAATACTTATAAGCTAAACAGTTTGAATATTTTGACCAAAAAAATCAACTCTATATATTAAGTCATAACTTTATAGCTTTAGTAATAAAAACAAGATATTAAATCAAATATACAGGGTGATTCGATTTTGTTTTATATTCTTTCATAACTATGTAAGAAAAACTTGGAAGGAAAGCTGCAATATATAAAAATTGTTTATCTCTCGGCAATAGAGTTATTATCCTCCTTTGTACATTTCTGCATTTTTTAATAATTAGCATGTATTACTTATATATGAAAATTTTACCAAAATACATCTTTCATTTAAAAGAAAGAATTTTGGGAAAGGAAGGCGATGCTGAATTTTTATAGGGCCTAAGTAAAGTTTTGGATTTAAAAATCTCAGTCTTTTAAAAATCCATCTTAATGAGATAAAATGTTTACAATAAAATCATCTAACCCCAGAACTATGATTTCATGAATTTTCACAAATAGGTTCAGTCCTGTAATTAACCATGAAACATAACATTTTTAGTATCTCCAAAAGTTTGCTTTTGCTCATAGTTGGCAAACTCACCAAACTTTGGCTTCCAGCTGTCACTACTTTCCATCAATATGATTTTTCACTTTCTACAAGTTTGCATCAGTAGAATCATATGTACAGTCTGTTGCAGCATTTCTTTCTATTGGTGTAATGATATTTGTGTTCATTTACGCTGGTTTTATTTATGCTGTGTCTGTAGTTTATTCCTTTTTTTCTTCTTCTTCTTCTGTATTTTAGTGAAGGATCTACAGGGTGTTCAGAGTCTCCCTACTAGATCAGACTCATAGTGATTATCTTATTTACACCCTTCCAAGAGCTGGGATTATAGGGCACGCCCCCACGCCCAGTCTCAATTGCCTTCTCAGCATGCCCCGGGGCTGGGGGGGGTGGCCTGTACAGCACGCCCAGGAATCGAACTTCCAGCTCCTGTGCCTGCTTGCAGGCACTTTAATCTGCTGAGCTATTTGGCCGGCCCAGTTTATTCCTTTATATTGCTGAAGGGTTACTTCTTGTATGTGTATAGATTGTCACAGTCACTTATTAATAGACATTTGGGGTTTTTCCCAGATCTTTTCTACCTAGAATAAAACGCCTGTGAACATTGATATATGACGTCTACATAGGAACATAGGTTTTCGTTTTTCTTAAAAAAAAAAAAAAAAAAAACACCTAAGGAAAGAATTACTACATCTATTGAACCAACGTATTGGATTTTGAGTTTGTTAATATGGTGAATTAGACTTACTGATTTTTATTTAGTTGGTTGATCTTTTTTCGATGTCATCTCTCTGTGTAACGTAGGCTGGCCTTGACCTTACAGCAATCTTCCTGCCTCAGCTTTCCACATGCTGGGATTACAGGCATGTGTCACCATGCCTGGCAGACTGATTTAATTTTGAATGTTGAACTAACCTGGTCTTCTGAGCCTGACAAAGACATATTGTCCTCTAATATATTATTAATTCCATTTCTTCATGCATTTTAAGGTATTTTAACTGATGCCAAAGAGGAACATGAGTCTGAACTTTTTTTCTATGAAGTATGTTCATCTGGTTTTGGAGGCAGAGTAATTTTGAGTCTAGTCTCATTGAATGAGTGACCTGAGAACTGTTTCATTATTTGCTACTTTCTGAGAGGTTAAAGAGTTGGTAGAGCTCACCATCCAGGCCCGCCATCCAATTTCTGTAGGAATATTTTTAGTGATCAATTAAATTTCTTCAATAATTCTGTAACTGCTCACATTATGCATTTATTCATTTCTTGAACTATGTAGTTGTTGGTGTGACTGATTTTCTTTCTGCTTTCTGTTTCATTGATTTTTCCCTCTGTGTGTGTACTTGTGTGTGTGTGTGTGGTATGTGTGTGTGTGTGTGTGGTTTGTGTTCTGGGGATCAAACCAGGGTCCTATGCATGCCTAACTATGTATTGTGCCATTGAGATATTCCTCCCTTAACTCAACACTTCTCCAATTTTTATTGTTTCCTTTTTTCCTCTTCCCATTAAATGGTCTGATTTTGTCTCTGTGGTTTTCTAAGGTAGAAGCAAGAAATCTTGCTTATATTCTTTTCTAATATTTATTTGTCTATGTATTTATGTTTAATGTGTTAGGTTCTTACAGAGTCTCACTATGCAGCTTGGACTCCTGGTGATCCTCCTGCTTTCATCCTCCCTGGCCCTGGGATTACAGGACTCTACCACTATGCCTGGACTCTACCCCACTTAGCCCACCCTGGGGGTGGGGCTGACATGGCATGTGGTGCTCGGGATCAAACAGCAGACCCTGAGCTTGCCTATGCAGGTGCTTAGTCCATTGAGCTATCTCTCTGGCCCATATTCTTTTTTTTTTAGCATAAGAATTTAATGCTACACATTTCTTTCTGCATGCTACTTTAGCAGCACTCTACACATTTCAATATGTTCTTATTTAATTATATATTAATTATTTTAAATTAAATTTAAAAATTAATGATCTAATTAAATCTTATTTAAATTTTATTCAGCTGAAACTATTTCCTGATTTCTCTCTGATTATTTTCTTTGATCAGTGTGCTCTTTTAAAGTATGCTGTAAATTTTCCCAGGTATTTTTCTGTCACTGATTTCTAGTACATTTTCACTATGAGGAGATATATCACTTTGCATGGTTTCATACTTCTGAGGTTTTTAAAGTCTTGTCTTATGATGGTGAAGACGGTCTACTTGAAAAAGTTGCTATGTGTACTTTCAAGGTTCATTCCACTGTTGCTTCACAAGGCATTTTGAATTGTTTCCTAGGACCCATCAGTTGAACACATTTTTGATGACTTTCATATATTAACATTGTCATTGTTATGTCAATCATTGAAAACACGTTGAAACTCTTTTATCAGTCAATACACCACACAAAATTGCATTTTAATTTTGTTTCTCCTGGTTTTGTGATACTGATGTCATATATTTTACTTATTGTGTGAGCTGTATGATATATTATTAGTTTTACATTAAGCCATGCATTATTTTTAAAGAAATTAAAATGAGAAGAGTAGACTCGTATTAATCACATGCTTCACTTTTCTGGGGTCCTTTGTTCCTTGATGTGGACCTATATTTCCACTGAAGCTCTACACAAAGAACTTCCTTTAATGTCTCTTTGAGAGCAGATCTCTAGGCAATCAATATTTGCACCCTTCACTTTTCTGAAAAAGACTGTAACCTTTATTTGTTGAAATATGTTGCCAGGCCAGGGAGATGGCTCAGTAGAATAAGCACTTGCCTGGAAAGCACAAGGGCCTAAGTTCAATCCCCGGCTCTGCAAAAATAAATAAATAAATAAATAAACAAACAAACAAATAAATGCCACTGCGAAATAAAATCTAAATTAGCAGATTACTTTGGTTTCTTTTTTCAGTATGATATTATTTCTCATTGGCTTTGATTTGCATAACTTTAAGTAACTTGACTATCATTCTGATCCTTCTATAAGTATATCTCTAAAGATATTGTATTTTTTCTTTCTTTTTCTTACCATTTAAATTTTCTGTCTAGTTTTTATCAGTTTAGTTGTGGTTAATATTATTATAGTTTTCATTATATTCAATTTATTGTGGTCCCTTTAATTTCTTGGATATATAGATCTTTGTAAAATTTGAAAACTTTTGGTTAAGATTTCTTTGCAGTGTTAAAGCACCTCCTCTCCTGCCTCAATTTCTTCAAGATTCTAGGTATAAGTGTCTTACACTACATTATATTTTCTTCTTTTTTAAATTTATTTTTATCTCAGTTTTTAAAATATTTTCAAAAAATTTTATACCTTTTCCTAAGTGCTTAAAATTCTTTTTGAGTTTTACAATTTCTTTTTATTTTTTGTGTTTAATGTTCAAATTTTTCTACTGCTAAATCTTCAGGTACATGAAGTTTTCTTTTCTTTTCTTTTCTTTTTTTTTTTTTTTTTTTTGGCAGAACTAGGGATTGAACTCAGGCCCTTGCGCTTACCGGGGAAACGCTTTTTCCACTGAGCCATCTCCCCAGCCCTGAAGTTTTCTTATGCAGTTTTTTCATTTCAAATATTTTTGTTTCTAGAAGATTCCTTTAATGTTTTTTAATTTTATTTGTATTATTTTTTCAGTAAAAGTTATATGTTTGCAGTACATGAAGATTACATCATCTTGGGGTATTTTTAAAGCTTTCATTTTTCCAAATAAATACTCACAAACATACAACCCACCAAGATCAACTTATCTAACAGCTGTAGTCACATGTGTGCCTGTGTGTATGATAATACTCCAAAATAAAAAGGAAGGAAAATCCTATCATTTGAAACAAACATGGTTGGCCTGGAAGAAATTATGCTAAGTGAAGTAGCTCACACACAGAAAAACGGACACTGCATGTTCTCACTTCTACTCAAAATCTATGAGTGAAACCCAAAGAAGCGAAGAGGACAGTGGTCGTTTTCAGGAGCTGGGGTGAAGGTCACAAAGGAAATGAAGTGATGCCTGCCAAAACCTAGAAGCTTTTGGTTGTAAATAAACATGTTCTGGATAGCTAATGTATAGCCTGATGATTGTAATTGATAATACTGTCTTATGTACTTTATATTCACTAATAGTAGATCTTAAGTATTCTCACCATACACATACACACAAAGTATTAATTAGGTTTATTGTAGTAATCATTGCACAAAAGACTATATATGCAAATAAAATTATTATGTTGCACATTTTAAATATACACAGCTCTTACTTGTCAGTTATACCATTATGAATGTGGAGGAAAATCCTTCCACTTCCCACCATGCTAATGTTTCCCTCTGCTTTCATGAGCACAATGAGATCAGTTACAATGGCCATTTTAATGTAATTTATCACATGTTATTTTTCATTCATTTCTTTTGATTGACTTGACTGAGTTTTCTGATTAGAGGCTGTCTTTTCCTTTAATTGATTCATTTGCAAATATGTGAATTTTACACATCTGATTGTTGGATTGTATTGGATTTTGTTCTAGCGTATAATTTATTTACTTAGGATCACTTGAAACTTTTGGAATCCTGCCTTATTAAGATAGATCAAGAGAAGCCTTAACTTTAGAGCTAATTTATTCCCAACATTATGATCATCTCTCTCTCCTCAACTCTACACAAGATTCTGTGTATTGTATACTTGTTTATTTCTTTGTCTTTTGAGAATACAAGCTATTGTTGGTCCTGGGTGAGCTCTGGAAATTGTTGTAATGCAACATTGCATCTTTTCCCCTTTTGGCTTTGGTACTGTCTTCTCCAAGGTGTTTGGCTTTGTACCTGAACAAGGATCAAACAAACAAGGCTCCAGACTCTGTCTTGGTTCAGTTCTGTATTGTTCAGTTACTGGCACCGCACTTTCTAGCTACCTTGGCCTTTCCAAACTTTGAACTCTTGCCTTTCATCAGTTTAGTTATTTGATTTGAGTGCTCTCTTTTTGTACTTTGTCCCAGAGACATTTTAGGCAGCATTTTGGTTTTGTTTTCCTTTTGTCAAGGTTTGCTATAGTCTGCTGTCCATTGGCTGAGAAATGTTTTTGTTTTTCAAATATTGATACTAGTTATTTAATCATTTATGCCAGAAGGGTAATCTTACCTGGTTGTTCCATAGTGCTCTCAAATAAAAATTTCTTCATCCATCCCTATTTGAAGACTTGTACTCAGCATATATAGAAAAATGCAGAGAAAACTATCAGTGCAAAAATAGAATGCAAATTATTATATTGGAAGAGGATCCAAAGATCCAACTATCTATAATAGAGAAGTTATCAATAATACAAAACAAATACAAGCATTTACAAAGAGAGCAGATACCTGACACTGATTTGTATTAGAGTTCCAGGTTTATAGATAAGGAATGAAATCCACTTTTTCCCTTCTGTGGAAGTGGAGGTTTTCTGTGCTACTGGTTTTGAAGGTCATTGGAAAGTTAAAGTGATGCATGAAAGGACTTTTAAGAGTGATTCTAAAATTGTTTAGAGTTGGAATAGTAATGCTATAAAGAACTTCGGGAATTCCTGCGTCATCTCTGACAGATGGCCATCCTACCCCTCCTCATGCACACCGTGTGACCGGTCACCACTGTCTTCTGGAATGATGCCTTCTAACATAGGAGTGCTCAATCATTTGGAATCCTTTCTATACCACGCAATCAAACAGCTCTTCCCTCCTATCTACTATGTTTTCCTGAATAACATGTGATATATGGTGTTAAATAATTAATGAATGGTGGAAAGCCTCCCTCAATTCCTTCTGATCTGGATTGAAATTCTCTAGCATCTTACAGGAAACATGGGCGGCACAGTTTCTGACTGCCCAAGCTATTGCTCACTGGACAAACTCTAACGTGTTGCTTTCATGCTTAGCATGTGATTGCCAGAAATGACACTCTAATTTAAACACAGAGTGAATGAGTTAATTATTTCCCATGACAAGAAAACCAGACTTCAATTAACACATCTTACAGTGGCAATCACTTCTCCAAAATGTGAAGAGATTTAATTTCTAGGTCTATCTGGAACTACAGGTAATTTAAATCACATTTATTTCCTACTCTATTAATACATGAATAGCAGAGAGGATCTGAGGGAGCTCATTGGTTCATCCATCTGTCTCACCTTTGATGGAGATTCATGCTGGTGTCAGATCACTTCTTTTCAAAATCAATGTAATTTTCATTCCCTGGATTAAAGCAAATGCCTGCTGTTTAAAATGATCAATTTCTTCTGCTATTTCCTATCAACTTCCAGCTGACGAAAGCTACTATTTTTTTAAAAAGTTCTCTGTAAATTCCCGTTAATAATGAGAATGTGGTTTCCATCTAAGAACTAGAAAAGAAGGTACTAATCATCGGTTTCAGTCCTAGAATAAGAAAAGTCATAGAGAGAGGAAGTAGGTTAATATAAATTTCATCATGGGAAGTATTTCGTGAATTGCACCTAGTATAGAGCAGAGTTTTAAACTGTATGCCTTGGTGCTGAACACAGTTGTCATCCACTGAACCTTATCTTGCCTGGGCTCCATAGTTTTCCATATTTTTGGTCAGATCTCCTTTCTGAAATTTTTTTCTTAGCCTCTAGAATAAAATCTCATGAGTCTTCTCATCTATTCCTGAATTCTGACTTTTTGAGCATTGATGCAAACCTTCCTTCTACCTAGCACCCCTCAGTGGATGATCACCTCAATTCCATCCCCTCAGCTGCCCATGTCTCCCTCATTTGCATACAAAGACCTTTCTTTTGAATTCTAGACATTTCCATTTAGATATCCTACTTATTTCCAGAACTGACCTCATCATCGTTTCGTTTCTTCAGTACGTTCCTCTGCCCCCTAGGTTACCACATCATATGTCATTGCTCCTTCCTTTATTTGTAATGCAAACTTTAGCTTGTCACCCTTCTGCATAAATTGTCTGCTGGATGCTCATCATCTCCACATTAAAACTCAATGAATACGGTGCTCTTCGTTGCCTGGCCTTGTCTGACTTCAGACACTCCACCTGCACCTCATATTCCAGTTCATTTGTGTCTGTGACTGTACCACATTCTGATGCACCACACAACTCTAAAAATAACACTAGTAATAACTGCCCATATTTATGGAGGCCTAATTATGTTTCAGTTGCTGGGTCATAATAATACTCCACACTCATTATTTGGCATAACCCATATACCAGCCCTACACAGCTTGTCCTTTTAGGGCTCCTACTTTTGGAAGAGAGCACTGAGGCTCAGAGGCTAAATACTTTTACCCAGGCTTGCAGCCGGGAAGTGACAGAGCCAGAATTCCCACTGTTCAGCATGACGCTATGCTGCTTTTCTCATGCCTTCTACAAGCTGTTCCCCACAGCCTGAAATTTCCTTGCCCCACCTGCTTGTTTTGACTGGCTGATCACATTAAGATCAGGAAGGTGTCACCTCCTGCAAGATACCAGGGGCTTCTCTGAGGTCCCTTGTTTCTTATGGTCCTAGGAGTGCTGCCAATTCGATCCTCTTTTTCTTCCCTAGAATCCAAGGCCCTGGCGGGCAAGAACCATGTCATGTTCATACCCAGGGCCTATCATGGCATCCAGGATACAAGAGAAAATCTATATGTAATTCCATAATAAATAAGACTTTGAATGAAGCTTGTATGAAGCCATATTTGGTATGGAATTATTTGATGCATCACATTCTCTTCCTTGTTCATTGTCTGGCCTCACACAAAAAAATTGAATCAAGTCTGGGGAGATAACTCAGGGGCCTAAGTGCCTGCCTGGCAAGCACAAGGACCAAGGTTCAATCCCCCATACTGCATGCTGGTTGGTTCTGGAACATGGGCATGCCATACAGATCACCAAAACTGGGTGTGGTGGTACACGCCTGTAATCCCAGTGCTGGGGAAGCTGAGACAGGAGGATCACTATGAGTCCAAACTGGGTAGTGAGACCCTGCACCAAATAAATAAATAAATAGAATCAATACATCTATGCTCATGCTCTTTGTGCATAAATTAAGATGATAGGATTATCTCAGTGGTTTTGCCAAATGTTGCAGTCCAGATGTTTCTGCTTAACCTGGGTATCTGTTGGAAATAGAAAGCCTGAGACTCCACTCCTGATCAACAGAATCAGAAGCTCATAGGGTGGAACCCAGGAACCTGTGCTTGGCACTACTTTTGGGTGATAGCCACATTTGAGGGCCTCTAAACCGAGTTCTAAGCATCCATGGCCTAATCCTTCCCAGCACTTGTTTGTGTACGGAGAAGTTTCATCATTTTCCCTCATTTAATGACAAGATCACCAAGGATGCTTGCTATTCCGTGATTCCTTTACGAGCCCAGGGTATCATCTCTGGTCAAGCGTGGGTGGCTAGTCTGGATGCATAGGTTCCACACCGAAAGCTTCAGCCTACCTGAAGGCCATGTGTAATGAAAACGACTTCTCCTGAAGCTGTTTCCTGAGGCTGAAGCCATCTGTGCACATTTTTTTTATTAATAATTTTACTGGGAAACAAATAGCAATGAGACAGTTTCAAAACCGATTAGTAGGACAGTTTCAATACCTAGTACATTGCATATTGTTGTCTCAGAGATTATTCATTGTACAAGATGCAGACATGATATCCTGCCCACAAACCCCATTAGAAAAAACCATTCTATTCATTGAATTAAGAGAATGTAGCTGTATATCTATTGTAACTATTTTGAATGTATAGATACAACACGGTTGTTCATTTGTATCCCCCCCTTTTTTTTTCTGATCAAGGAGATTATGGGGCCACAGAGGAAAGTGATCGATGATCTGCACACATCTTAAGGCTTCTTTTTCTTTACTACTTAGACAAAACCACTACTGCAAGTCGTGTATTTAGCATTTCCATACAAGCTTTTCCAAATATCATTTTTGTAGGTGAGGCACACACCTACACATCCATCACTGTGCTCTGTACCGTAAACCTATCAATCACTTCCAAAAGTTTCTCTCTGTCCTTTTTGTTGTTGTTGCTGCTGCTACTGCTGATGCTAATGTGTATGTGTGTGACAAGTAAGCTTAGCATAAATCCTACCCCCTTACAAATACCTAAATATACCGTGCGCTACTGTATTTGTTAACTATAGGCACTATATTATAAAGTAGATCTCTAAGAACAAGTCATCCAGGGTACATGAAACCTTTACCCTTTAACTAATTCCTTCCCATTTTTCTCTCTCCATATGCCGCCTACATTTCTATCCTATATTTCTATCAGTCTGACTATTTTAACAAAGCATGTTAGATCAGACAGTATTTTCTTTCTGTGGCTAATTCCACATAACATAAAGTCTGCCAGGTTCACCCATGCCGTGACAAATGGCAGGATAGTCTCCTATTTTAAAGCTGGGTAATTCCTCATCTATTATATATGTCTGGGCCAGTCAAATAGCTCAGCAGATTAAAGTGCTTGCTTAGGCAGACGCACGGATCAGAGGTTTGATCCCAGGCCTGCCAAGCTAGATCCGCCCCTGAGGCATGCTGAGATGGTGATTGAGACTGGGCATGGTGGTGCACACCTGTAATCCCAGCTCTTGGAAGGCTGAACACAAGTGGATCACTATGAGTCCAAACTACGTAGTGAGACCGTGTTGAACCTGTAGACCCTTACTAAAATACAAAAAAAAGAAAAAGATATTGTATATGTCTGAGCAAGAAGAGTTATATTCACTCTCACATTCATTACAACATTATTTATTATACCTATACATGCTTAGCCCTTATGATCTTACAGCATTTGTGTATATGTATTAAGTAGAGAATTATCAGCACTATCTCTTAATATTAATCTTTACCAGAATTGTATCCTGTAACACATATCTAGCAGTAGCTTTTCATTCTTTTTTCCACTTAGTATATTTGTGAGGTTTATTTATTCTTTTTTTTAATTAGTTTTACTTATTTTTGGTAAATACATTGGGTTTTATTCCATTTAACAACTGAATAATAATCCATTAAATGGATTTTCTATGATTTATTTTCTTATTCTTGTGCTGATGAGAACTTATGTTCAGTTCTTCACTCTGATAAGCACTATGACCAATGTTCTTTCTGTTTATTCTGGGGTTTACATCAGAAATTTTATTTCTGGATTACAGGGCATGTGTATCTTCGTTTTTATTAAGTACGTCTAAAGCGACCTGAAAATTGTGCACATACATGGATTTTAATCTATATCGTTATCAGCAGTTGGTACCATCAGGCTTTTGGCTTTCTCAGAATGACAAGAAAGAAAGGAAATTTTGTGTGTTTTCTTGGGGAGATGATCTAAAATGAAACTGATCCAGCCCCACTTTTTCATTGTGTGTTCTGCTTCTTACTTAAAAACATCTGATTTTCTGTTTGTGTCCGAGCTCCAAAATTTCAGTGACATCCCTGGCAGCACCATGCCCCCTCCTCCAGATGCTTTGTTCTTTGTCCTCCAGCCATTTGGATCCTAGCTGACATAAAACTCACATCAGTCATTCTGAGTGTAGGGCTGGCCAAATAGCTCAGTAGATTAAAGCACCTGCAAATAGATGCAAGGGCCAGTTCGATCCCTGGGCCTGCTATGCCAGCCCTGCCCCTGGGATGTGCTGAGATGGCAATTGAGACTAGGTGTGGTGACTGACATGCTTGCTGTAATCCCAGCTCTTGGGAGGTTGTAAACAGGTGGATCACTATGACTCGGATCTAGTAGTGAGACTGTGAATACCCTGTAGATCCTCCCCCACCCCACCAAAAAAAAAAAAAAGAAAAAGAAAAGAAAAGAAAAATCATTCTGGGTGTAATTATCAATGCTGTGCCTTCATTCACAAAAATAGCCCGCTGTGGGTAATGACTCAAGACTGACCCTAATGCTAACTCTACCATGGCTTTTGACTTCTAACATTCCATGTTTGCCCATTTTGCCCCCTGTAAATCTGAAATCTCTCAGACCACTCATCTCTTTGTCCAAAGTGACACACTTCTAATATCTGCTCAATGTGTGTCTCAAGCCAGCCACAGTTCTGTCATCCAAAGTAATTCAGTATCTTCTGCCTCACTTTCTTTCCATGGATCTGAGTTGACCCCAATGACTTTTCCCTTCCTGGGAAGAAGCAAAGCCCATTCCTGAAAAATCACTCTGCCAAGAGCAAAGCATCATGAAGTAACTAAAATAAAAGGGAAAAAAATTCTGTTTTTATATCACGTGTTTAATACTTGCGTTTCATGATAGAATTATGATAATTCATTGTATTCCTAGCATAAAAACCTAGTGATTCAAAGTTTTATGGATTAGAACTATTCAAGAACTATCACGCAGACCCAGGCATGAAAGGAATTGCGCTTCAAAGGAGGGGTCTTGTGAAATGAAAATAACAATAACAAAGTGGTATTGCTAGACTTTGGCTGCCATGGAAATATTAGTTCACCTGCTCCTGTTAGGTACTGTAGTTTGTTTCACTGTGTTAGGTTTGACAGAAAATCACATACTCAGTGACATTTTCTAATCATGTCAGGACTTTAAAACATTCACTGGGCTGCCATGGTAGTGGGCGAGCACAGAATTATGCATCTTGGTTTGCTCATGGATATGCCCTCCCTGTTGGTTTTAAGAGGAAGAACAGCCAGGGCTTTCCACTTAATCCTTTTTGGTGTGCATGAGATGAGAAATGGTTGCTGTACATGTGGCAGCTCCTGTTTTTGCAGACTGCTTCCAATTTCAAATTCCTGCCTCTCTGTTAAGACTCCATGTTATATTGAAAATGTGATTCTGGCACGTACAACCCAAAGACTGCCAGGGGATCAAATTTCTTCTTGATTTTTGCCAACTTTATCATTTTTCCCATCATTTGGTCTGTGAATTGAGCCAGTCAGTACAAAACAAGAGCATGGGAGAATCAGGGTAGGGTAGGGTAGGGTCCAGGAGACAAATACTAGCATTTATTGAAGACACTGCATGACCAAGGAACTGTGTGAACCAAAGTATTTAATGATTTCTCTTGATTTGTGCTTTTATGTGTACCCAAGAGCCACGTATCTCCAATACAGGTGGAAAATAAAATTTAGTTTCGACCTCCTTCGCTTCCACTTACTTGTGATCCCTCAAGTCCCGTAGGATTAAGGCAAATTTCTGCGGTCTTCCTGCTCCTCCTTCTTCCCACCTCCTCACCCCTGCAGGGGCTGCCTCCAAGTGCTCTCTTTCTCACTTCAATCCATTAGTGTTATCCCACTGTTTTGCAACATATCGTCAAGATGGAAAGGTCAACAGGCCCTCCTGCCTGATCTTTAAAAGGCTGGTACTGTCAAGATAAATGCATCCTCAAATCTATGTTTAAAGGCCAGAATCATTCATGTATTTTCAGAAGAGGGTAAAGACATAAAAATTATTACCAGGAACCGGTCCTTGCTATCGTCTTGGATGGCCAGGATTTATAGCTCAGCTGGACAGAAACCCCTGCTACCGAGAGCCTGTGTTTCATCCCTGGTGGCTCTTCTACATCAGGGTGGGAAGAGAAAGCCATTTCTGCAAAGCCTGCCACAAAACAGTATGCACTCTGTACAAACCAGAAAATGCCCTCCCTTGACATCAAAATTCCTAACTTACATCTTTTGCTAACAGTATGAATATATATAGTGTGTAAGATTCATACACACATGTTTGTATACTAACTTTGTAATTCAGAAACATGGCTTATAAAAAGCCACTTGGGTTTGAATTGCCCAAGGAGCTGTGAGTTTCAAGACTATGTGTGATCAGGCTGTGATGGCTTGTATATCTTCCTTTCTTTACTTTCCTTCAAAGATTCAGGTTTAAGGGGGTTGTAAGGTTCCAGTCTTCCCCATGCCCCATGATTTGTACTTTGCATCTTGCTGATCTCCTGGATTGATGTGGGGAAAAGCAGCCACTGGAATTTTACAGACAAGAAATCCCCAAGGGCTTGAGAGTTGAGCAACTTAACCAAGGCTGTGCAATTTGGGCCTTGTTATTCAATGGCTGTACTCTGCTCCAATCTCAGCAGGATTATTATCATCAAAATTAGGCAAAATTTTAAAATTTAGAACTCATTTAAACATTTCTGGACCATAGTTGGATATGGCCACCAAAAGATATTTCAAGATCACCTCTTGAGAGCCTAAACTTGAGATGTGGACTCTACCTCATATGATTATTATTGCTAAATTAGGCAGGAGAGAAAATCTCCAGGAATCCCAGTTGGGTTCCCTGTTTCTTTGGGTGTTGTAAGAGGAGTGGAGAGAGAGCAGAAGTCCTGAGGGGAATCCCAGTGATGACTAAGTGTAACAAGACTCAAATGATGTATTTATTTCACAGTCTAAAAACTGAAGGTGTTTAATTGCTACTAGTGACTTGGCACATGCCTGCAAACCCAGTTACTCAGGAGGTTCAAATAGGAGGATCACCAGTTAGAAGCCAGTTTTGACAACTGAGTGAGATCCTGTCTCAATCTAAGGTTTTTTTTAAAGGCTGGGGAAGAAGCTTAGTGGTACAGTGCTTGCCTAGCACATTCGAGGCCCTGGGTTCAATCCCCAACACTGCCAAGGAAAAATAGAACAATTAGGCCTCATCCTGTCTGACCTATGATACCCACCTTAAGAGCAATTATCCTATAATTCCAAACAGAATGACTGAACAGTTTCTTGGGGGGTAGGGGTTGAAGAACAAGATTTAGGGAAATGTAATCCCAGAAAAATGTGCACCTCAGGCAACAAAGCGGTAAGAGTTATAGCGATAAATTATGTAAGGGAAGGCAAAAACTGAAGTGTAAAATTAATGTTGACTTCTCTATAGCCTTAAAAGCTAGGCCATCAAAGCAGAAAGCATGAATCCAAAGCGCTGGCCATGGTGTGGGTTTATGTTAGAGAACCAGACTGCTTACTTTGAGAGTGTGTCTGTCCCTACTTCTCTTAGTAATACAGGTCCCTCTACACTGTGAAAGCTCACAACCATGTGTTGTTCCCTTTTTGTTTTGTTCACACCCAACGATCATTTCAGTTGCTTTTCCAGGGCCGCAGCCTCCGATATTTGCAAATGATGGAAGACATTATTAACTCTTATCTGGGGCAAGCCTCAGTGCTGAAATCTCAAAAGGTGGTCAAGGCATTTGGATTTTGTCTCATTCCATGCCAGAGCTGCACCCTTGAAATACGTTGAATAAGTCTTTGTTTTAAAATTCCAATTTCCCTGAAATGCTAAGAATGATATAAAAAAAATCTCTATTTCAATAAAACCTTGCATATTTCCTTGAAAAGATATATAAATAAGTGTAGAGCTATGAAATCATCGATTGGTTTATTTTGCTATGATTTGGGTTTGCATATAATGGGTTTGTTTGGAAGCGAAAACAGTTATTAGGAAATAATGCTTCCATATTCGTGTATCTTTCCCACAAAACTGAGCTTATAAAACTTTGGCCACATGTAGCTCTATAGACCTTACATTCATCTCATGACGCTGCAGTAGAACCTACATTTTTAACACCATTATTAAGAGAAGCACTGGGTTCTCACCTCTGCTCTTGGGTTTATATTGCCTTCCCTGGGAAGCAAGGGCTGAGATTTCGTTACATGCATTTACAGAGGGGAAACTCTGAGAGGTTAGCCAATATACAGCTCCAGCCAGCACAGCAACTCCAGGGAGACCTCAGGTGGGCCAAAGTCAGTCCTGCCGCCAGTGTGTGCTGGAAGTGTGATTCCAGAACTTGCTGGCCAGGGCCCAAGGAAAGTGAGTTCCAGTAAGTGCCTGCCCTTGTCTCCTACTTATTCCACCCTGCTGCTTGTTAAGGGCATTGTATGACCTTGGACAAATTACCCAACTCTCCTGTCCCACAACTCTCAACTGAAAAGTGAAAAGAAGCGTAAATACCTGCATTAATTCCCAGGAAAGGGTCCTTTTCTAAGAAGGATTAGCACCAGAGTTGCATAGGGAAAGAGGAAACTGGAGTGTGTTTATGTCTTGCTCTTTTATTTTTCTGAGCATGGCTCCTAGAAGAGGAGTGACAGAGTCACTGTTTCATCACCCCAGGGGCTCTTCCTGCCAGCGTTATGAGGATTTCATGAAAGTTACCTTCTCTGGCTTTACTGACAGTTTCAGCCTTGTCAGTGTTCCATCCTAGAAGGCTGACCTCTGGGGATCTGCTACTTTGGAAAAATGGGAAGCGTTTTTAGTCCTTGTGTTTTATGCAAGGAGCCAGAGAGAAACATAGAATCCTAGACTTGTGGGTCACCCAGTTGGCACAGACTTCAGAGGTTTTAGAGCATGAACTACTGCGATGAGAAGTGAGAAAAGAGATCCAGAAAGAGATTCGAGGGAAGTGTCAGTGGTATTTCATTTCCTCTAGGCAGGTTTTCTCCTGCCTCCCATCTTTGTTTATAAAACCATGAACTCATTGGGAGAACTGAGAATGAGTGAGTGAGTGAATGAATGAATGAATGAATGAATGAGATAGTGATGGGCCCCACGGAGTAGAGAGGACTACAGGCATACTGTGAGGATGGAGAGTGACGTTTCTCAAGTCCGGAAAGGCAGTGGGGTTTACAGGAGACTTTGGCACGGGTTTAATCTTCCTCAGCTGCGCATGGATGGTGGGGCCCACTCGGGAAAGGAATAGCCTCCCTTGCCTGTGATCCCTAATCCATAGCACTCTGCTCCACTAGGGGAAGACCTTTGGGGTTTCCAAGACTCTTTCCTTGCCTTCACTGTTACAAGTTCCTGAGGGAACTGGAGCCCATGCCAGCCAGAACCATAACCTAGGCCAGCTCAGAGAAATCCTGTCGTTATTCCATCAGGAGGACATAGTTTCCTTTGCAATAAAAAAAAATATATATATATATATAATATTTACTCATATATGCATATGCTATTTTTCCTTCTACACCAAAGAGCAGTGTAAATAAAAGTACATACCATTCCAATTTGTTTCTCCCTCTTTAAAATTTATTTCTCAGCTATCCTTGTGTGGATTTCACCCCTTTCCTGTTATCATCTCCCTCTTCCCCCAAAAGCTTGAAAAGCAATCATTGAACCCATTTGTCTCAACACAGTTGTCTGTCATACACTGCCAAGCCTGGTATTTCATGTCTGTTTCATTTCTCCACAATCAAAAATGTTTTAAGATAAATGAGGACAGGAAAGGTGTTCATGAATAGAAATAGCAATATCCTGATTTAATCTATTCCTTGCTGGGTACCTTGCCCATTTGGTTTAAGTGGCAGTTGCAGTATATTTGAAGAAAAAAAAAATAGAAAGAAAGAAAGAAAAGAAAGCCATCAGTACTATGTGAATGAGCTTTAGGAAAATTGCTTTCTATTATCAATATTTTCAAGAAAGAGCCATAATAAGAAATGAGTCCTTTCTGAAGGATGTGCTGTTTCTCCTCTGAGACCTTGATTATTAATCATCCCAAATTTCTGAGCCAAATAAACTAGCATGGAGTGTTTCTCCCAGATTTATGACAGTGAGTGACTTAGCCTTATTCCCTCCCCACAACTGCTAGCTATGAGGGACAGTGGAGCAGAGCCATGTTTGTGGTATGTCTTGTATCGCAAAAGCCATAGAACTTGATCAGTTTAATGAGATGATGGAACAAAATCTTCATCACCTTCGAGAAGAACAGATACCCTGGAAGCATCAAATTAAAGGTTAAGCTTCCCCATTTATGTGCAAAGAAACCATGATAATAGCTTTCACCCCACGATTATCATAACCACCCATATCTTCAGCACCACCATCATTACTGTCACCTTCACCCCTCACCATTAACATAAATCAGACTTCTTAAGTAATTAGTACAAACTAGACCCTCTTCTAAGCACTTTGTGTTTATCATTTCCAATCACTGCAAGCCAGAAAATTATTGTTCATAATTACTGCCATTTTTAAGAAATCTGCAGTTTAAAGACAGGAAGTCGCTATTGATAGAGGAAAGCCATATGCCATCCCTGGATGAGCAGTTACTTTGTTGGACACTTGAGTGCCTCTGAGGGTCATTGGACACAGTATGTTGCGCTTCTCCCGCCTGCTCTTCTATCCCTGCTCCTCTCTCACTTGGCTTCTGACAATGGCTTTGCCACACCTGAGCCCAGCCTGTGACTTGGCAGCCCCTCCAGCACCCACGGGCTTCCACTCAGGGCGCCCTTGGCCTCTTGCATGTTTCCCTTGAGGTAAAAGATAAGTAGACATCAGAAGATTCACATTTGACCTAACCCACGTGACCTGATTACTTCCTTACATGCATTGCATTTGACTCACTTTTCACGTAAGTTACTGTGTCTCAGTGAAAATAAAAACATTGCGTGCTTATCTACAACCAGTATTATTCAGGTAGTGTTATGGTTTGTGTGTATTTGTCCCCCCCCCCACCCAAAGCCTCCTGCAATCATGGAGCAGACTTTGAGAGTTTGTGATTAACTCATGATCCACCGGCATTGTGAGTGTGAGTGCTGTTGGGATTATGGTTGTGAGTACTACTCCCAGCCTGTGGTGGATAGCCTGAATGCATCTTGAGAGAGACGGACTTGCTCCCTGTTGCCACTGTTGCTGTACTCCTCCTTTTGCTCTCCGCTCATTGCTGCTGCCACAAGCTGCCGCCGTCTTCCATGTGCCGCTCTGCCTTGGAGCCAGCTGAGTGTGGACTGAAACCTCCAGCAACTGTGGGTGAAATAAACCTTTCCTTCCTTCTTATGAGTGTCGGGTTTTTGTCCCAGCAATGAGAACAGAGCAAATGAGACAGGCAGTAAGAAGCACCGACTCCCTAGATCAGTGGTCTAAGTGCCTGTTTGGCAAGTGCAATGACTTGAGTTCTTTTCCCCAATACCGCATCCTGTGCTGGCCACCAAAACAGAGAATAGTGGCACATGCCTATAATCCCAGCGCTGGAGAGGCTGAGACAGGTGGATCACTACAAGTCCAAGCTGTATGGTGAGACCCTGTACCAAATAAATACAAGATTATAAATAAATAAATGAAAAAAAGAAGTATCATCTCCCAATGAGATGTTCACCTTCTATCTGTGAAGGATTAGCTCATAGTAGACTGACCCTATTGCTGAGAACTAAATAATATGCATTAAACACTTTCATGATAGCTGGGAAACAACCATCAGGCAACCGAGTTTGCATGCCCAAAGTAGCCACGAACCCAGACAGAAGGGAATCTAAGGATGAAGGAGAACTAATATTAGATAAATAATGGCCAAGGATCTTCTAAAACTGATAAGCAGACTAACCCTCAGATTCAATACAGTAGCTACATAACAAAGTAAAACTTATAAATGCAGACAGAGGGAAAACAGATAGAACACTTTGGAAGAAGAAAGGAGGGAGATTTCTCCATCCCAGCTGAAGTTAGCGGGGGAAAAATCAGTGGAATCACATTTTTTTAAAGAACTAAAGAAAAGCACAGACACCTTGAAGTTCTATACCAAGAGAAAAATCCTTTCACTACAAAGGCACTTTTAAATGAAGTAAAACCAAGCAGGTTTTGAGTAAAGAAAACACAAGTGAATTCTTCAGGCAAAAGAAAAATGACCCTAATTGGGAATAAGAAAATTCAGAAAGGAATGAAAAGTTTATATTCTTAAGTTAACATGGACTTTATAAAGTGATAATAGAAATAAAATATTTTAATTTTGCTTTGAGTTTAAACTATATACAGAATTAAAATACCCACTAAAACAGTGACATAAAACATGGCCTAGGCATCAGTGGAATTGAGATATGTCAGAAAGTGACAAAAATGTTAATTTATGTGAAACTTCAGTGGTTCAAGTATTGACATTATAAGCTCAACAGTTAAAAGATCATCAATACTTTTCATATTAGTCTTATTGAGAAAGAAATAGCAATGAAACAGTTTCAAAACAGGTTAGTAGGACAGTTGCAATAATTAATAATTGCATATTGTTGTCTTTGTTGTAGTTATTCGTAATACGAGATGCAGACGTGATATCTTGTCTAAACACTATTAGTTCAAAACTTGCTTCTCATTGAACTAAGAGAAAGTCAGCTGTATATCTATGCTAACTATTTTGTAGGGATCAGCAATACTGAATATTCAACAAATCGAGTACTTCTAAAATATAAGAAAGATAAGAAAGCTTGAACATAAGAAGATGAAGAAATATACCACTCAAGTAATTCAATAGCAGATAATTGTACGAAGTAGCAACAAGTATTACTCGGGATAATGAGGATTTCAAGAGCATAAAAGGATCGATCTACTAGGAAGATGCAACAATTCTAAACCCTTACTCACCTAAAAATGTAGCCTGGAACTTAAAGCAGCCCAAATGGGCAAAACTACAAATGAAAGCATCTGCATTATAGTGAGAGGCTAACAGCCATCAACAACTGATACTGTAAAACTCACATTTAAAAAAAAAAACAAGCCAAGCAACACAAAGCCTGAATATATATTCTCTTTACAGTAATATTACACTGTAAATAAAAGGAGAGAAATATAATGAGAAAATTCTCAAACATTAGAAAAGAGAACAATACTTTTCTAAATAACCATGATCCAAAGAAGAATTGCAATGGGGTTTACAAATATGTCCAGCATATTCTTGCTGCACCCTGGGACTTCAGCGTGCTGGGAGTATTGTGTACCTCAATGCAGGACCTAGATTTTAGGTGGTTCCTACTCAAAGGGAATCACTTTGTCAAAATTCACCCAAGTGCACAATTATAATCTGTGTTCTTTTCTGTGTAGTTTTGTGTATATCAGTTTATTTATTTTTTTTTATTTATTTTTTTCAATTATTATTATGATTTTTTCAAATTGGTAGGACAGTTTCAATAATT